>NW_025575069.1:20000-21622 GCF_020424385.1 Procambarus clarkii | reverse complement strand
GTATGTATGGTGATGAGGTCTCACTATTACATCATTACCTGTCCTGAGAGATTATTTACCTGAGTTTACCTGAGAGCAACTAACACCAGTGGCCTCGTTGAGGACAGGAAGCCGGTGGCTTGTCGAAATCACAAGAAAATGAAAATGCTTCGATTCTGTTTACGTAAATAGATATCGTAAATAAGTATCGTAGATTGCGTAAATAGACATAGTAGATAAAAATAGATCTATAGGCAATATAGGAAATAATATACTGAACAAGAGGGTATAACACACTTATATTAAACTCTATTATTTCTCACTCAATTTATCCTTGGGAGTCGAACCCAGACTTTTCCTGTCTCGTTTCTATGTGAGCCTCTCTCTCCAGCTCTTTCCTTATATGCCCAACCACTTGGACTGGACGGTAGAGCGACGGTCTGGCTTCATGCAGGTCGGCGTTCAATCCCCGACCGTCCACAAGTGGTCTGGCACCATTCCCTTCCCTCCGTCCCATCCCAAAGCCTTATCCTGACCCCTTCCAAGTGCTGGGATAGGGATAGTAAAGATAATCCCTAAGTAAGGGATAAGTTTGTTTACAGCGTAGCGATGACGTATAGAGATACATACATTTCTCAGGTTGTAGACCCCTACCGCTCTCATTTCAGGAAGAAGCTAGCGGCTGAGCTTACACTAAAAGACTCGTCCCTGATTGGCTATCACGGTGTTTACAAACAAAGCTCTTCGCCGGCCGTCACGTCTGGGGCCAGATTCACGAAAGCACTTACGCAAGCACTTACGAACGTGTACATATTTCCTCAATCTTTAACGGCTTTGGTTACATTTATTAAACAGTTTACAAGCATGAAAACTTGCCAATCAACTGTTGTTATTGTTATAAACAGCCTCCTGGTGCTTCGGAGCTCATAAACTGTTTAATAATTGTAAACAAAGCCGCCAAAGATTGAGAAAAGATGTACACGTTCGTAAGTGCTTGCGTAATGCTTTCGTGAATCTGGCCCCAGGCCCCCAAATAGACCCCCTGAAGGTCCAACTTGGAAACAATGTCAGCCGTGAGGTTGAAAATATTATACTATACACGCATTTCAGACCTTGTTCCAGATGTGTTGACCAGACCACACACTAGAAATTGAAGGGACGACGACGTTTCGGTCCGTCCTGGACCATTCTCAAGTCGATTTTCTGGTTGTTCCAGATGTTCTTCCTTGTTCAGGGGTTACTGGAGGATGTTTGGCCAATCTGTTCACATGAACAGACTTGAACACATGAACAATCATGTGGGAGCAGGCAGGTACCACCTGTCTACTGGTGGTACCTGTCTTCTGGTGGTACCTGTCTCCTGGTGGTACCTGTCTACTGGTGGTACCTGTCTCCTGGTGGTACCTGTCTCCTGGGGGTACCTGTCTACTGGTGGTACCTGTCTCCTGGTGGTACCTGTGTCCTGGTGGTACCTGTCTCTTGGTGGTACCTGTGTCCTGGTGGTACCTGTCTCCTGGTGGTACCTGTCTCCTGGTGGTACCTGTCTCCTGGGGGTACCTGTCTCCTGGTGGTACCTGTGTACCTGGTGGTGGGTACCTGTCTCCTGGTGGTACTGTACCTGTGTGTACCTTCTGGTGGTACCT
>NW_025575069.1:0-10000 GCF_020424385.1 Procambarus clarkii | reverse complement strand
TGGAAAAAAAATAGTAGTTAGTAACAGTTGCTTGATTGACAGTTGAGAGGCGGGCCGACAGAGCAGAGCTCAACCCCCGCAAGCACAACTAGGTGAATACAACTGGGTAAACACACACACACACACACACACACACACACACACACACACACACACACACGAATGAATCATGTACACCTGAATCTGTACACCTCATGAATCTGTACACCTGTTGATTGACGGTTGAGAGGCGGGACCAAAGAGCCAGAGCTCAACCCCCGCAAACACAACTAGGTGAGTACAACTAGGTGAGTACACACGCACGCACGCACACACACACACACACACACACACACACACACACACACACACACACACACACACACACCATCCCATCCTGTTTCTAATATATGTGAACGATCTTCCAGAGGGTATAGACTCATTCCTTTCGATGTTTGCTGATGATGTAAAAATTATGAGAAGAATCAAGACGGATGAAGATAGACAGAGACTACAGGATGACCTGGATAAACTGGAGGAATGGTCTAGAAAATGGCTGCTAAAGTTCAACTCAGGAAAGTGTAAGGTGATGAAATTAGGCGAAGGGAGCAGGAGGCTGAACACAAGGTATCATCTGGGAGGGGAAATCCTGCAAGAGTCAAATAGAGAGAAAGATCTGAGAGTTGATATCACACCGAACCTGTCCCCAGAGGCCCACATCAAAAGGATATCATCAGCGGCATATGCTAGACTGGCCAACATAAGAACTGCCTTCAGAAACTTGTGTAAGGAATCTTTCAGAACCCTGTATACCACTTATGTAAGACCAATCCTGGAGTATGCAGCTCCAGCCTGGAGTCCATGCCTAATTTAACACAAGACAAAGTTAGAGAGGTTCAGAGGTATGCCACCAGACTGGTCCCGGAACTGAGAGGGATGAGCTACAAGGAAAGGCTAAAGGAGCTGAACCTCACATCCCTGGAAAACAGAAGAGTAAGGGGAGACATGATAACCACCTACAAAATTCTCAGGGGAATTGACAAAGTGGACAAAGACAAACTCTTCAGCACGGGTGGGACACGAACAAGGGGACACAGGTGGAAACTGAGTACCCACATGAGCCACAGAGACGTTAGAAAGAACTTTAACAGTGTCAGAGTAGTTAACAGGTGGAATGCATTAGGCAGTGATGTGGTGGAGGCTGACTCCATACACAGTTTCAAGTGTAGATATGATAGAGCCCAATAGGCTCAGGAACCTGTACACCTGTTGATTGACAGTTGAGAGGCGGGACCAAAGAGCCAGAGCTCAACCCCCGCAAACACAACTGAATACACACATCAGACACTTTGCTCGCGGCTGAGTGGACAGTGTTTGGGGTCGTAGTCCTAATGGCCCGGGTTCGATTCCCGGTGGAGGCAGAAACAAATGGGCATAGTTTCTTTCACCCTAATGTCCAGTTCACCTAGCAGCAAATAGGTACCTGGGAGTTAGACAGTTGCTAATGGCTGCTTCCTGGGTGTGTGTGTGTGTGTGTGTGTGTGTGTGTGTGTGTGTGTGTGTGTGTGTGTGTTAGAGAGAAATATATGTAGTAGACATTATAGAGGAAAACACACACACACACACACACACACACACTCACACACACACACACACTCTCACACACACACACACACACACACACACACACACTCTCTCTCACACACACACACACTCTCACACACACACACACACACACACACACACACACACACACACACACACACACACACACACACACACACACACACACACACACACACACTCACTCCCTTACGGCAGACAAGGACAAGCCGTCGTCGACTCCGTTTTCTGTGGGGTGGGGTGTGTGTGTGTGTGTGTCAGGGCGGGAGAGACTATAGTCCACAAGGAAATACTAATAATTCGAGAATACTTACTCTTGGTGCGGCATGTTGATCTCGTTCTCCTGGGTGTAGATGGCCAGGCACGTCGGCAAGACGGCGAATACCGCCAAGACCAATGCTGTCCGAAGCTGCATGGAGATCAGGGACGGGCCCCATCGAACTTTATGCCTCATTTTGGCTGTTTAACGCGATGTAAAAACGGAAAAAAAGGTCTTTAAACCACCACCAACACCAACCACCACCACCACACCACCACACCACCAAAACACTAGAGCACTCAGGCCGCTTTACCACCACACACCATCGCTGTGTCAGGCCTTATGTAGAGAAAATTAAAATATATATCTTAGTTGTCGCACCAGAGGGCCAAGCTGGTTCCTGAAGAATCCCTCCCGCCGCACTGGTCCGCGATCCTCAGAGGACCTTCCTGGGCGCGAGAAAGGGGGTTTGGGGGGTAAAGAGAGAGAGAGAGAGGGGGGGGAGAGTGAGTAGTGAGAGGGGAGAGATAGAGAGAGAGGGGAGAGAGAGAGAGGGCGGGGCAGAGTCCTACACAGCAGGCATGGCAGGCACTCGTGTAGCTGCACCTACGGACCTCACCTCTTGGACTGGCAGCTACGGCAGCCACTGACGGCCAGTTCTCTCTGCCAGTGTCGCGCCTCTGGCCACCGATCAATAAAAATAGATGCGCGAGCCAGGCTGCTGCTCCCCCACTACCCGGGCACGACGGCCCGCGACTACCTGTGCTGCCGCTGCGATCAATCCTCCGGACGCGGCCCGCCAGCTTTGAACTTCTATCCCGTAGTTCCGGGCCACGGCGGGGACATCCCCCATTCCGTCCCGTCCCTCTGCCCCCTCCATCCCTCCCACAAGCCCCGCAAATGAAGAGATATGACAATAAAGAGGGAGATAATACCCTTGATGATAGCGGGAAAGAGGGAGGTGAAGGAAGCATTTAAGGTCCGTGAAAGACTCTACTTCCTTATCCCAAAACTTTTATCACACTTTCTAATACATGAAAAAAATTTGTCCTTCAGTTAAAAAAAAAAATACAACGGAAACTATTGAATTTAGGAATGATATATATATATATATATATATATATATATATATATATATATATATATATATATATATATATATATATATATATATATATATATATATATATATATACGTTTGTTTAACTGTGATATACAAGACAAGTGTTCTCAAGTGATCTCAAGTGTTCACAAGTGTTCACAAGTGTTCTCCAGTGTTCTCAAATGTTCACAAGTGTTCTTAAGTGCTCACAAGTGTTCTCAAGTGATCTCAAGTGATCTCAAGTGTTCACAAGTGTTCTCAAGTGTTCTCAAATGTTCACAAGTGTTCT
Source organism: Procambarus clarkii (assembly GCF_020424385.1). Taxonomy (NCBI): domain Eukaryota; kingdom Metazoa; phylum Arthropoda; class Malacostraca; order Decapoda; family Cambaridae; genus Procambarus; species Procambarus clarkii. The sequence continues at coordinate 6,748 of NW_025575069.1, read as the reverse complement.
CAAATGTTCACAAGTGTTCTCAAGTGCTCACAAGTGTTCTCAAGTGATCTCAAGTGATCTCAAGTGTTCACAAGTGTTCTCAAGTGTTCTCAAGTGTTCTCAAGTGTTCTCAAGAGTCTTACCCAACTTCCCGGACAACCGGAAGTCGGCAATGCCAACCCAAGACGCTCAGCCATCAACAGCCCTCATGAGGGGCCTTTTGTTAACAACCTGACCACTCCATGTGTAGTTTCAGGTCATCCAGGAAGTGACGTAGATCATCCAGGGAGTGACGTAGATCATCCAGGAAGTGACGTAGATCATCCAGGAAGTGACGTAGATCATCCAGGAAGTGACGTAGATCATCCAGGGAGTGACGTAGATCATCCAGGAAGTGACGTAGATCATCCAGGAAGTGACGTAGATCATCCAGGAAGTGACGTAGATCATCCAGGGAGTGACGTAGATCATCGAGGAAGTGACGTAGATCATCCAGGGAGTGACGTAGATCATCCAGGAAGTGACGTAGATCATCCAGGGAGTGACGTAGATCATCCAGGAAGTGACGTAGATCATCCAGGGAGTGACGTAGATCATCCAGGAAGTGACGTAGATCATCCAGGGAGTGACGTAGATCATCCAGGAAGTGACGTAGATCATCCAGGAAGTGACGTAGATCATCCAGGGAGTGACGTAGATCATCCAGGGAGTGACGTAGATCATCCAGGAAGTGACGTAGATCATCCAGGAAGTGACGTAGATCATCCAGGAAGTGACGTAGATCATCCAGGGAGTGACGTAGATCATCCAGGAAGTGACGTAGATCATCCAGGAAGTGACGTAGATCATCCAGGAAGTGACGTAGTCTCAGGTCATCCAGGAAGTAATTGGGACACATGGGACAACAGGTTGGGACACATAGGACAACAGGTTGGGACACATGGGACAACAGGTTGGGACACATGGGACAACAGGTTGGGACACATGGGACAACAGGTTGGGACACATGGGACAACAGGTTGGGACACATGGGACAACAGGTTGGGACACATGGGACAACAGGTTGGGACACATAGGACAACAGGTTGGGACACATGGGACAACAGGTTGGGACACATGGGACAACAGGTTGGGACACATGGGACAACAGGTTGGGACACATGGGACACAAGGTTGGGACACATGGGACACAAGGTTGGGACACATGGGACACAAGGTTGGGACACATGGGACAACAGGTTGGGACACATGGGACACAAGGTTGGGACACATGGGACACAAGGTTGGGACACATGGGACACAAGGTTGGGACACATGGGACACAAGGTTGGGACACATGGGACACAAGGTTGGGACACAAGGTTGGGACACATGGGACAACAGGTTGGGACACATGGGACACATGGTTGGGACACATGGGACACAAGGTTGGGACACATGGGACACAAGGTTGGGACACATGGGACACAAGGTTGGGACACATGGGACACAAGGTTGGGACACATGGGACACAAGGTTGGGACACAAGGTTGGGACACATGGGACAACAGGTTGGGACACATGGGACACATGGTTGGGACACATACCTGTTGCCATCACAGTTAATATCTTTTATCTTCACCACCTTCTGTTGCTAAGGAAATTTCTCAAGTGGAACTATACAATAACTCAAACATTTTAAGCTAGAATTATTCCTATAACCACAAAGTTATTATTCAATAAGCTGTCAGTTTGGGTGTTTGAATGACAGCTGAAAATCTGATGTTGATTTCAGTGAAAAATTTCAGTGAAAAAATCTATATTTTTGCAATGAAATGAAATATGCAACATAGTGTATAATACATTATTCGACAATTTGTAAAAAGTTCTTAAAGAAGCATCTTGATATGCTGAATTCAGTTGTAATAATTACAATGGTTGATTAGCTATTTTCTCATTAGAAACAGAGCACTGCAGATGATGTACAGTGACCACAACTCTGCAGTTGTAACATAAGGATCTGCGGGCTATCTTGAGGTTATCTTGAGATGATTTCGGGGCTTTAGTGTCCCCGCGGCCCGGTCCTCGACCAGGCCTCCACCCCCAGGAAGCAGCCCGTGACAGCTGACTAACACCCAGGTACCTATTTTACTGCTAGGTAACAGGGGCATAAGGTGAAAGAAACTCTGCCCATTGTTTCTCGCCGGTGCCTGGGATCGAATCCGGGACCACAGGATCACAAGTCCAGTGTGCTGTCCGCTCGGCCGACCACTCGGGTTAGTACAAGAGTTCAACCAACTACGAACCACTTAGTTTGATGAAAGTGAGCAGTAGAGCAACAAAAGTGCACTTACATCGCATCAGGCTTGGATACCCATGTGCATGGTGAAATAGGCTTACAGGTTCCGGAAGATGAGAGGAAATGTCAGCACTGTGGAGAAATGTCTGACAGACCACTGGAACATTATCTAACACAGTGCACAGTTACAGCCACAACAGATCACTGGAACATTATCTAACACAGTGCACAGTTACAGCCACAACAGACCACTGGAACATTAACTAACACAGTGCACAGTTACAGCCACAACAGACCACTGGAACATTATCTAACACAGTGCACAGTTACAGCCACAACAGACCACTGGAACATTATCTAACACAGTGCACAGTTACACACACAACAGACCACTGGAACATTATCTAACACAGTGCACAGTTACAACCACAACAGACCACTGGAACATTATCTAACTCAGTGCACAGTTACAGCCACAACAGACCACTGGAACATTATCTAACTCAGTGCACAGTTACACATTAAGATTTCAACTTAGATTCAACAGAGCAGAAGAAGTTGTTAAACACATGAGACAAAATCTTACTGAAGCGACCATACGAGTCATAAATACTCATACTCCGCCCAAGTAAAACAGCAAGTAACACTTAGTGGGCCAGCCAGAGGCTTAGGGCCCGCCCAGTGGGCCAGCCAGAGGCTTAGGGCCCGCCCAGTGGGCCAGCCAGAGGCTCAGGGCCCGCCCAGTGGGCCAGCCAGAGGCTTAGGGCCCGCCCAGTGGGCCAGCCAGAGGCTTAGGGCCCGCCCAGTGGGCCAGCCAGAGGCTCAGGGCCCGCCCAGTGGGCCAGCCAGAGGCTTAGGACCCGCGCAGTGGGCCAGCCAGAGGCTCAGGGCCCGCCCAGTGGGCCAGCCAGAGGCTTAGGGCCCGCCCAGTGGGCCAGCCAGAGGCTTAGGGCCCGCCCAGTGGGCCAGCCAGAGGCTTAGGGCCCGCCCAGTGGGCCAGCCAGAGGCTTAGGGCCCGCCCAGTGGGCCAGCCAGAGGCTTAGGGCCCGCCCAGTGGGCCAGCCAGAGGCTTAGGGCCCGCCCAGTGGGCCAGCCAGAGGCTTAGGGCCCGCCCAGTGGGCCAGCCAGAGACTTAGAGCCCGCCCAGTGGGCCAGCCAGAGGCTTAGGGCCCGCCCAGTGGGCCAGCCAGAGGCTTAGGGCCCGCCCAGTGGGCCAGCCAGAGGCTTAAGGCCCGCCCAGTGGGCCAGCCAGAGGCTTAGGCCCGCCCAGTGGGCCAGCCAGAGGCTTAAGGCCCGCCCAGTGGTCCAGCCAGAGGCTTAGGGCCCGCCCAGTGGGCCAGCCAGAGGCTTAGGGCCCGCCAGTGGGCCAACCAGAGGCTTAAGGCCCGCCCAGTGGGCCAGCCAGAGGCTTAGGGCCTGCCCAGTGGGCCAGCCAGAGGCTTAGGGCCCGCCCAGTGGGCCAACCAGAGGCTTAAGGCCCGCCCAGTGGGCCAGCCAGAGGCTTAGGGCCCGCCCAGTGGGCCAGCCAGAGGCTTAAGGCCCGCCCAGTGGGCCAGCCAGAGGCTTAGGGCCCCGCCCAGTGGGCCAGCCAGAGGCTTAGGGCCCGCCCAGTGGGCCAGCCAGAGGCTTAGGGCCCGCCCAGTGGGCCAGCCAGAGGCTTAGGGCCCCCGCAGTGGGCCAGCCAGAGGCTTAGGGCCCGCCCAGTGGTCCAGCCAGAGGCTTAGGACCCGCCCAGTGGTCCAGCCAGAGGCTTAGGGCCCGCCCAGTGGGCCAGCCAGAGGCTTAGGGCCCGCCCAGTGGGAGAGCCAGAGGCTTAGGGCCCGCCCAGTGGGCCAGCCACAGGCTTAGGGCCCGCCCAGTGGTCCAGCCAGAGGCTTAGGACCCGCCCAGTGGGACAGCCAGAGGCTTAGGACCCGCCCAGTGGGCCAGCCAGAGGCTCAGGGCCCGCCCAGTGGGCCAGCCAGAGGCTTAGGGCCCGCCCAGTGGGCCAGCCAGAGGCTTAGGGCCCGCCCAGTGGTCCAGCCAGAGGCTTAGGGCCCGCCCAGTGGGCCAGCCAGAGGCTTAGGGCCCGCCCAGTGGGCCAGCCAGAGGCTTAGGGCCCGCCCAGTGGTCCAGCCAGAGGCTTAGGGCCCGCCCAGTGGGCCAGCCAGAGGCTTAGGGCCCGCCCAGTGGGCCAGCCAGAGGCTTAGGGCCCGCCCAGCATCAACACCGACCCCCAACACCAACAGACAGACAAGACAACACCAATCTCTTCGGCGACTGAACTTGATACCTAAAGAAAACAGGAATATTTTACCCAAAGACATCTACTCCCTCAATCCCCGTTCTCTAATGATGTTTTGGGGGTGGCAGGGGAGGGTGGTTGTGGGTGGTGGTGATGGTGGTGGAAGAGCCACTACCACCACCCAACAACCACAACATCACCCAACCCAACCAGTCATTAACATAGCCGTAATTAGCTTCTGGGAATGACCTTGAGGGCCGGTAATTAGGCACAAGTCCCTCTGGCATTAATGATGTCATGTCTAACTGCTGCTCCACTACCATCCCCACCCCACATTTATATCATTTATATATATATATATATATATATATATATATATATATATATATATATATATATATATATATATATATATATGCAAACAAGCCTGACTGGTCCCAGGACTATATACAACTGAAAACTCACACCCCAGAAGTGACTAGAACCCATACTGCCAGGAGCAACGCAACTGGTATGTACAGGGACGCCTTAATCCGCTTGACCATCACGACCGGACATAAGGAAGTGATAGCCGAAGCTATTTGAACCACTTCCCCGCCGGCACTCGGATGGTAATCTTGGGCATAGCATTTTATCAAATCACCTCATTCTTTGGGGCACACGTGAGGAACACAAACGCAAACAAGCCTGAATGGTCCCCAGGACTATATACACTGAGGTGATTTGATAAAATGCTATGCCCAAGATTACCATCCGAGTGCCGGCGGGGAAGTTGTTCAAATAGCTTCGGCTATCACTTCCTTATGTCCGGTCGTGATGGTCAAGCGGATTAAGGCGTCCCTGTACATACCAGTTGCGTTGCTCCTGGCAGTATGGGTTCGAGTCACTTCTGGGGTGTGAGTTCTCAGTTATATATATATATATATATATATATATATATATATATATATATATATATATATATATATATATATATATATATATATACGGTGGTGAAGGCAGCAAGATGCACAGTGTTGCTGGCAGCAAGATGCACAGTGTTGCAGGGAGCAAGATGCTCAGTGTTGCAGGCAGCACGATGCTCAGTGTTGCAGGCAGCAAGATGCACAGTGTTGCAGGGAGCAAGATGCACAGTGTTGCTGGCAGCAAGATGCTCAGTGTTGCAGGCAGCAAGATGCACAGTGTTGCTGGCAGCAAGATGCTCAGTGTTGCAGGCAGCAAGATGCTCAGTGTTGCTGGCAGCAAGATGCTCAGTGTTGCAGGCAGCAAGATGCTCAGTGTTGCAGGCAGCAAGATGCTCAGTGTTGCAGGCAGCAAGATGCTCAGTGTTGCAGGCAGCAAGATGCTCAGTGTTGCTGGCAGCAAGATGCTCAGTGTTGCTGGCAGCAAGATGCTCAGTGTTGCAGGCAGCAAGATGCTCAGTGTTGCAGGCAGCAAGATGCACAGTGTTGCAGGCAGCAAGATGCACAGTGTTGCAGGCAGCAAGATGCTCAGTGTTGCAGGCAGCAAGATGCTCAGTGTTGCAGGCAGCAAGATGCACAGTGTTGCTGGCAGCAAGATGCTCAGTGTTGCAGGCAGCAAGATGCTCAGTGTTGCTGGCAGCAAGATGCTCAGTGTTGCAGGCAGCAAGATGCTCAGTGTTGCAGGCAGCAAGATGCACAGTGTTGCAGGGAGCAAGATGCACAGTGTTGCAGGCAGCAAGATGCACAGTGTTGCAGGGAGCAAGATGCACAGTGTTGCAGGCAGCAAGATGCTCAGTGTTGCAGGCAGCACGATGCACAGTGTTGCAGGCAGCAAGATGCACAGTGTTGCAGGGAGCAAGATGCACAGTGTTGCAGGCAGCAAGATGCTCAGTGTTGCAGGCAGCACGATGCACAGTGTTGCAGGCAGCAAGATGCTCAGTGTTGCAGGCAGCAAGATGCTCAGTGTTGCAGGCAGCAAGATGCTCAGTGTTGCAGGCAGCAAGATGCTCAGTGTTGCAGGCAGCAAGATGCACAGTGTTGCAGGCAGCAAGATGCACAGTGTTGCAGGCAGCAAGATGCACAGTGTTGCAGGGAGCAAGATGCACAGTGTTGCTGGCAGCAAGATGCACAGTGTTGCTGGCAGCAAGATGCTCAGTGTTGCTGGCAGCAAGATGCTCAGTGTTGCAGGCAGCAAGATGCTCAGTGTTGCTGGCAGCAAGATGCACAGTGTTGCTGGCAGCAAGATGCTCAGTGTTGCTGGCAGCAAGATGCACAGTGTTGCAGGCAGCAAGATGCTCAGTGTTG
>NW_025575068.1:0-11199 GCF_020424385.1 Procambarus clarkii | reverse complement strand
GTCCGTAACATATATATATATATATATATATATATATATATATATATATATATATATATATATATATATATCGTACCTAGTAGCCAGAACACACTTCTCGGCCTACTATGCAAAGCCCGATTTGCCTACTAAGCCAAGTTTTCCCGAATTTAAAAAAAAATCTTTTTTCTTATGAAATGATAAAAAGGTATTCATTCCATTATGTATGAGCTAATTTTTTTTTAATTTGAGTTAAAACTAACGTAGATATATGACCGAACCTAACCAACCCTACCTAACCTAACCTATCTTTATAGGTTAGGTTAGGTAGCCGAAAAAGTTAGGTTAGGTTAGGTTAGGTAGTCGAAAAACAATTAATTCATGAAAACTTGGCTTATTAGGCAAATCGGGCCTTGCATAGTAGGCTGAGAAGTGCGTTCTGGCTACTAGGTACGACATTATATATATATATATATATATATATATATATATATATATATATATATATATAGTTCGATTTTCTGCAATATGTGTTAAAGTGCATCATCTTGACACTGTACAATAGTATCCGCCTTGACCAGTTTGTCTTGGTATTTACCCTTCTTCGGGACTCGTCTTCTCCTCGCCTGAAGACCACATAAACCTCTAATGAGCTGTGCCGTAACTGGCCATCATGGAGCATGGCCTTATCTTACCCCACGAAGCACCAATACTCACACTTCTCGTAGCACTCAATGTTGATCAGACGCTCAAATGGTATATCTTGCACCACGAAACTCTCACCAGACTATATTGTTCTATGGCCCGCGAGACGAGACTGGCAGAGCCTGGATGAGCCCGTCCTCCAAACAAAGACCCAAAAGTGATTCCATCCACCCGCCAACCCCCCTGGTGTTTATGAATGAAAACGGTTTACACACGACTCACAACTGATAACGTTCGAACACTTTTGGGACAAGTGCTTCACTGACGAAGTTTGTTCGAACCACAACGCTGTAAATGCACAGCCCGTCCTCCAAACAAAGATCCAAAAGTGATTCCAAGCACCCGCCAAACCCCCCAGGTGTTTATGAATGAAAAACGGTTTACACACGACTCACAACTGCTGACGTTCGAACATATCCGGAACAAGTACTTCACTGGCGAAGTTTGTTCGAACCACAACGCTGTAAATGCTTCACCCACGTACTACAAATACAAATAATCGCCAACAGAACCTAAACACCTAACCTAACCTATGCCTATATATTCACAACATGCTAATATATTATAATATTAATTTATATTTGAGAAAATTTCCGTTTTGAATGAACAACATGCTAAAATTTATGAATGCGTCTGTGGGGTCGACCGCTGAATGGAATGGACTTGAGTCGAGGATAGGTTGCGGGAATAGCAGACCGGAGGAATGGCCTTGTTACGGCGTCTGCAAAAGCATTTTTGACAATTAATAGCATGATTGTGACGAACATACACTCCATACACCTGTATGGCCGCGTTACGTAACACAGTGTTTGTGAGGAGTAACTTGCCCGTTCCGAACTCCTTACTGTATTGTGGTGTTGTATTTGAAGCAACTTTTAGTTGAAGTGTTTTTGTCGACATATTTGTCGAGTTACGTTATTCACGTTGTTTGCGTCGGTGGATTTGTTTATAATAATTCAAAATAAGTTTTTTTTTCAAGATTATTTAACAAATGCCTCAATAAGATTGAGATACGAATGTCACTGATACTGGGGGTACGAAACCTAACAGTGGGAACCCCTAGCAGGGAGCCGGTCTGCCGAGCGGACAGCACGCGGGACTTGTGATCCTGTGGTCTTGGGTTCGATCCCAGGCGCCGGCGAGAAACAATGAGTTTCTTTCACCCTATGCCCCTGTTACCTAGCAGTAAAATAGGTACATGGGTGTTAGTCAGCTGACACGGGGTGCCTCCTGTGGGTGGAGGCCTGGTCGAGGACCGGGCCGCGGGGACACTAAAAGCCCCGAAATCATCTCAAGATAACCTTAAGAGAAGATAGCAAGGTACGAATAACGATAATTTTAATTATATATTATTGTGTTCGTAAGCTGCACATCTCACGAATCCGTCCGTGCCGTGTGGGACAGTGAACGAGACAGTGAACATTTACACATTTACAAACTGAATTTTGAAAATATTTTATACAAATTTACAGGAAATATTTTACACGAATTTACCTGAGGGGCCACTAATATTAGTGGCCCAGATGAGGACAGGAAGCCGGCGGTTTGTCAAAGGTCCTCCTCTCCCCCCCACGTTTGTTCTGGTGATCTTTTCCGGCTGTGTTTTAAAACCCAGCAGAGTTTTGGCGTTCACGGCTTCGGCAGGTAGGCGGTTCCTCGGGTTTACAACCTTATGGGTGAAAAAGCCTCTCCTGTATGTGTTGTATGTGTGTATACGTATGTATGTGTTTCAGTCTACAATTTAGGCCCGTTGTCTTGTGTAAGATCCAGTGACAGTGAATACCAGCAACACCTTCACTGTACTGTTTGACAGTGAATACCAGCAACACCTCACTGTCCTGTGTGACAGTGAATACGAGCAACACCTCACTGTCCAACACCTTCACTGTCCTGAGTGACAGTAAATACCAGCAACACCTTCACTGTCCTGTGTGACAGTGAATACCAGCAACACCTTCACCACCTTCACTGTCCTGTGTGACAGTGAATACGAGCAACACCTCACTGTTGTGTGACAGTGAATATAAGCAACACCTTCACTGTACTGTGTGACAGTGAATACCAGCAACACCTTCACTGTCCTGTGTGACAGTGAATATAAAGCAACACCTTCACTGTCCTGTGTGACAGTGAATATAAGCAACACCTTCACTGTCCTGTGTGACAGTGAATACCAGCAACACCTTCACTGTACTGTTTGACAGTGAATACCAGCAACACCTTCACTGTACTGTGTGACAGTGAATATAAGCAACACCTTCACTGTACTGTGTGACAGTGAATACCAGCAACACCTTCACTGTCCTGTGTGACAGTGAATACCAGCAACACCTTCACTGTACTGTGTGACAGTGAATATAAGCAACACCTTCACTGTCCTGTGTGACAGTGAATATAAGCAACACCTTCACTGTACTGTGTGACAGTGAATATAAGCAACACCTTCACTGTCCTGTGTGACAGTGAATATAAGCAACACCTTCACTGTCCTGTGTGACAGTGAATATAAGCAACACCTTCACTGTCCTGTGTGACAGTGAATATAAGCAACACCTTCACTGTCCTGTGTGACAGTGAATATAAGCAACACCTTCACTGTCCTGTGTGACAGTGAATATAAGCAACACCTTCACTGTCCTGTGTGACAGTGAATATAAGCAACACCTTCACTGTCCTGTGTGACAGTGAATACTAGCAACACCTTCACTGTCCTGTGTGACAGTGAATACCAGCAACACCTTCACTGTCCTGTCTGACAGTGAATACAAGCAACACCTCACTGTCACAAGACCTACTTGAATTACTCAGGTTAGACAAAATTGTATAATTTGTCAATAAAGATGTTAATAATTAGTTGGTACTTACAGCGAGAATGGTACTATTTGTCTCCTTCACGTACCGTCGGTTCTCGGTACTGGAGAATACATTAGTGTCGTCAGCATACAAGGTGTGTATACCCGGGGGGGGGGGGGGGCAGCCCGCTTCTCGGAGGGCATTACACACTGAGAGATAACTTGAGTTGTGAAGCGTTCAGGATAAGGGTATATACTTATATACTTACAAGTGGTGGTAAGCTAATGCCACGGCCTTAACCCCCCCCTCCCCCCTCCCTGGTTGAGATAGGCCTTAACAACCCTCCAGAGGTTTGTAGGCCTTATGCAGAGCAACAATCTAATCTCTGCCTTTAAGTGTAGGTACAGATTTGTATGTTACTTGGAATAAGTGCACGAAAGAATCAATTCAACCAGATCTCATAATAGAACGTCGCATTTTGACGTATTGTCTACCCAAGGCCAAAATATTGTCGTTCTAGGAAATTGTAGCGGCTCGCCAAGGTGACATACTGTCCCGTTTTCTGTTTTGGGTCCTCTGGTAGGTTAGGAAAGGGGACTTCAGTACGACATTTTCTTGACGTTGGGAAATCTTAGGAGGACGAGATGATCAATTACCGACGAAGATATGTACTCACCTATTTGTACTCATTTATTTGTGTACGAGCATTGACTCTTGGATCCCGCCTTTCGAGCATCGGTTCTTTACAGCAATGACTCCTGTCCCATTTCCCTATCATACCTGGTTTTAAAATTATGAATAGTATTTGCTTCCACAACCTGTTCCTTAAGTGCATTCCATTTTCCACTACTCTCACGCTAAAAGAAAACTTCCTAACATCTCTGTGACTCATCTGAGTTTCAAGCTTCCATCCATGTCCCCTCGTTCTGTTACTATTCCTTGTGAACATTTCGTCTATGTCCACTCTGTCAATCCCTCTGAGTATCTTATACGTTCCTATCATGTCCCCCCTCTCCCTTCTTCTTTCTAGTGTCTTAAGGCACAGTTCTCTCAGGCACTCCTCATACCCCATCCCTCGTAGCTCTGGGACGACTCTCGTTGCAAACTTCTGAACCTTTTCCAGTTTCCTTATGTGTTTCGTCAGGTGGGGGCTCCATGATGGCGCGGCATACTCTAAGACTGGTCTCACGTAGGCAGTGTTAAAGCGCCCTAAATGCCTCCTTACTTAGGTTTCTGAATGATGTTCTAACTTTTGCCAGTGTAGCAAACTGGCAACTTTTGCCAGTGTAGAGTACGCTGCTGTCGTTATCCTATTTATATGTGCCTCAGGAGTTAGATTAGGTGTTACGTCCACGCCCAGGTCTCTTTCTCGCGTCGTCACAGGTAGGCTGTTCCCCTTCATTGTGTACTGTCCCTTTGGTCTCCTATCTCCTAGTCCCATTTCCATAACTTTACATTTGCTCGTGTTGAACTACATCTCTGCAACCTGTTCAAGTCCTCTTGGAGGATCCTACAATCCTCATCTGTCACAACTCTTCTCATCATCTTTGCGTCATCCGCAAACATCGACATGTAGGACTCTACGCCTGTAAACATGTCGTTAACATATACAAGAAATAGAATTGGTCCCAGCACCGATCCTTGTGGTACTCCACTCGTTACTGTTCGACAGTCCGACTTCTCGCCCCTTACCGTAACCTTCTGGCTCCTGCCTGTTAGCTAGTTCCTTAACCATGCTTATGTTTATCTCTCAGAATGTTCGGTAATATGTTTATTGTTTGTGATGTGTGTCTATGTATGTATTAACACGATGTACTGAACGGGGTGAGAATAGCTTGAGCTACCTCATCTCTTTGTGTGTATTTTTTCCTCGATAAATTTATTTCATTCATTCATTTCATTCATACCCATGCTAGGGCCTTTCCTCCCACCCCCGCCTGCCTCTTAAGTTTGAACAGCAGTCTCATGTGCGGTACTGTATCAAAGGCTTTTTGGCAGTCCAGAAATATGCAGTCTGCCCAACTTTCTCTGTCTTGCCTTATTTTATCATAGAATTCCAAAAAGTTTGTTAGGCAAGATTTCCCTTTCCAGAACTCATGTTGATGTTTGTTTACAAAGCTATTGTTCTCCAGGTGTGCAACCAGTCTTAGCCTAATTATTCTTTCAAGTATTTTACAGGGGATGCTTGTCAGTGATACTGGTCTATAGTTAAGTGCCTCCTCCCTATCCCCTTTCTTGAAAATCGGTACAACATTTGCCTTCTTCCAGCAACTGGGCAATTCTCCTGACATAAGTGATTTATTTAAGATCCTTGCCAGAGGCACGCTGAGGGCCTGGGCTGCCTCTTTTAGTATCCACGGTGATACTTTGTCTGGCCCAACCGCTTTAGTTGCATCAACTGTTTCATTACCTCCTCTGCTGTCACCTCTATAGATGTGTGTGTGTTTACTAGTTGTGTTTTTGCGGGGGTTGAGCTTTGCTCTTTCGGCCCGCCTCTCAACTGTCAATCAACTGTTTACTAACTACTTTTTTTTTCCCCACACCACACACATACACACACACCCCAGGAAGCAGCCCGTGACAGCTGACTAACTCCCAGGTACCTATTTACTGCTAGGTAACAGGGGCACTTAGGGTGAAAGAAACTTTGCCCATTTGTTTCTGCCTCGTGCGGGAATCGAACCCGCGCCACAGAATTACGAGTCCTGCGCGCTATCCACCAGGCTACGAGGCCCCTATACCAGGCTACGAGGCCCCTATGTGTGTGTGTGTGTATTCACCTAGTTGTGCTTGCGGGAGTTGAGCTCTGCTCTTTTGGCCTGCCTCTCAACTGTCAATTAACTGTTTCTACTACTACTATTTTTTCACACTTCACACCCCTCGCCCCAGGAAACAGTCCGTGGCAGCTGACTAGCTCCCAGGTCCCTATTTACTGCTAGGTAACAGGGGCATAGGGGTGAAAGAAACTCTGGCCATCGTTTCTCGTCGGCGCCCGGGATCGAACCGGGACCACAGGATCACATGTACAGCGTGCTGTCCGCTCGGCCACCGGCTCCACACTGTGTGTGTGTGTGTGTGTGTGTGTGTGTGTACTCTCCTAGTTGTGCTTGCGGAGGTTGAGCTTTGGCTCTTTGGTCCCGCCTCTCAACTGTCAATCAACTAATGTACAGGTTCCTGAGCCTACTGGGCTCTATCATATCTACACTTGAAACTGTGTATGGAGTCAGCCTCCACCACATCACTGCCTAATGCATTCCATTTGTCAACTACTCCGACACTAAAGAAATATTTTCTAATGCCTCTTTAGCTCATTTGGGCACTCAATTTCCACCTGTGTCCCCTAGTGCGTGTGCCCCTTATGTTAAATAGTCTGTTTTTATCTACCCCTATCAATTCCTTTGATAATCTTGCATGTGGTGATCATGTTCCCTCTAACTCGTCTGTCTTCCAGCGACGTGAAGTTCATTTCCCGTAGTCTCGTAGCTCATACCCCTCAGTTTGGGTACTAGTCTGGTGGCAAACTTTTGAACCTTTTCCAGTTTAGTCTTATGCTTGACTAGATATGAACTATATGTTGGAGCTGCATACTCCAAGATTGGTCTGACATATGTGGTAACCAAAGATCTGAATGATTCCTTACACAAGTTTCCGAAGGCCGTTCTTATGTCTGCCTACCTGGCATATGCCGCTGATGTTATCCTCTTGATATGAGCTTCAGGAGACAGGTCTGGCGTGATATCAACCCCCAGGTCTTTCTCTCTTTCTGACTCTTGAAGTATTTCATCTCCCAAATGATACCTTGTATCTGGCCTCCTGCTCCCTACACCTATCTTCATTACATTACATTTGCTGGGTTAAACTCTAATAACTATCTGTTCGACCATTCCTGCAGCTTGTCCAGGTCTTCTTGAAGCCTCAAGCTGTCCTCCTCTGTCTTAATCCTTCTCATAATTGTGTGTGTGTGTGTGTGTGTGTGTGTGTGTGTGTGTGTGTGTGTGCGTGCACGCGCGCGTGCCTAGCAAGAGGCGTGCCCAGTCGCTCAATACTCATTGTCAATATTCATGTGGAGGTTATTGTATACCCAGACACCGACCCCGCTGGTAGTGTCCACTGGCCGGCCTCTCACACACAACCTCCCGATATTCTTATACTTGTGGCTCAATATTATCTGATGGTGAACCCGAACAAGTCTATATCTGGCTCTTGGGGAATATTTCCAGCAATATCCTGAAGTTCAGTGTTCACTGTAGCCGACGTTGAGGAATGAAGACATTTTCATTATAAATACATTTACTACGCGATTCAAGGAATTCTGAATCGTTCTTGTAACCCAAAGATTGTCAGAATTAATGCTCATTACTTATTTTTGGTAAGAGTAAAAAAAAAAAATATATTAAAACCTGCTAGTAAATGTGTTTTTGTGTTTACTTAATTTGTTGTGGTTGCCAAGCTGTATTGTGGGGTTGAGTGCCAGTTCATGGGCTCCAACTCTGAGGCTCTCCGTTGCGGGTGAAAAGTTTCTAGTCTTTTTGCACTTTAATAAAGTATATTTTTCAAACTCTGAATTAATTACTTTGTTATATATCTTTCCCTCTAATGGATATAATTGGTTTACTTGTTATAAACTGCAGGATACTTCTCCCACTCATTTTACTCGTGTGAGCTCCTGCTCCCTTCCCTCCCATGGTAAACATTGTATCAGAGGGTTCACTTCCCTCCCATGGTAAACATTGTATCAGAGGTTCACTTCCCTCCCATGGTAAACATTGTATCAGAGGGTTCACTTCCCTCCCATGGTAAACATTGTATCAGAGGGTTCACTTCCCTCCCATGGTAAACATTGTATCAGAGGGTTCACTTCCCTCCCATGGTAAACATTGTATCAGAGGGTTCACTTCCCTCCCATGGTAAACTTTGTATCAGAGGGTTCACTTCCCTCCCATGGTAAACATTGTATCAGGGGGTTTACTTCCCTCCCATGGTAAACATTGTATCAGGGGGTTCCCTTCCCTCCCATGGTAAACATTGTATCAGGGGGTTCCCTTCCCTCCCATGGTAAACATTGTATCAGGGGGTTCCCTTCCCTCCCATGGTAAACATTGTATCAGGGGGTTCCCTTCCCTCCCATGGTAAACATTGTATCAGGGGGTTCCCTTCCCTCCCATGGTAAACATTGTATCAGGGGGTTCCCTTCCCTTCCATGGTAAACATTGTATCAGAGGGTTCCCTTCCCTCCCATGGTAAACATTGTATCAGGGGGTTCCCTTCCCTCCCATGGTAAACATTGTATCAGGGGTTCCCTTCCCTCCCATGGTAAACATTGTATCAGGGGGTTCCCTTCCCTCCCATGGTAAACATTGTATCAGGGGGTTCCCTTCCCTTCCATGGTAAACATTGTATCAGGGGGTTCCCTTCCCTTCCATGGTAAACATTGTATCAGGGGGTTCCCTTCCCTTCCATGGTAAACATTGTATCAGGGGGTTCCCTTCCCTCCCATGGTAAACATTGTATCAGGGGGTTCCCTTCCCTCCCATGGTAAACATTGTATCAGGGGGTTCACTTCCCTCCCATGGTAAACATTGTATCAGGGGGTTTCCTTCCCTCCCATGGTAAACATTGTATCAGGGGGTTCCCTTCCCTTCCATGGTAAACATTGTATCAGGGGGTTCCCTTCCCTTCCATGGTAAACATTGTATCAGGGGGTTCCCTTCCCTCCCATGGTAAACATTGTATCAGGGGGTTCCCTTCCCTCCCATGGTAAACATTGTATCAGGGGGTTCACTTCCCTCCCATGGTAAACATTGTATCAGGGGGTTTCCTTCCCTCCCATGGTAAACATTGTATCAGGGGGTTCCCTTCCCTCCCATGGTAAACATTGTATCAGAGGGTTCCCTTCCCTCCCATGGTAAACATTGTATCAGAGGGTTCCCTTCCCTTCCATGGTAAACATTGTATCAGGGGGTTCCCTTCCCTCCCATGGTAAACATTGTATCAGGGGGTTCCCTTCCCTTCCATGGTAAACATTGTATCAGGGGTTCCCTTTCATCCCATGGTAAACATTGTATCAGGGGGTTCACTTCCCTCCCATGGTAAACATTGTATCAGGGGGTTTCCTTCCCTTCCATGGTAAACATTGTATCAGGGGGTTCCCTTCCCTTCCATGGTAAACATTGTATCAGGGGGTTCCTTCCCTTCCATGGTAAACATTGTATCAGGGGGTTCCTTCCCTCCCATGGTAAACATTGTATCAGGGGGTTCCCTTCCCTCCCATGGTAAACATTGTATCAGGGGGTTCACTTCCCTCCCATGGTAAAACATTGTATCAGGGGGTTTCCTTCCCTTCCATGGTAAACATTGTATCAGGGGGTTCCCTTCCCTTCCATGGTAAACATTGTATCAGGGGGTTCCCTTCCCTCCCATGGTAAACATTGTATCAGGGGGTTCCCTTCCCTCCATGGTAAACATTGTATCAGGGGGTTCCCTTCCCTCCCATGGTAAACATTGTATCAGGGGGTCCCTTCCCTCCCATGGTAAACATTGTATCAGGGGGTTCCCTTCCCTCCCATGGTAAACATTGTATCAGGGTGTTCCCTTCCCTCCCATGGTAAAACATTGTATCAGGGGGTTCCCTTCCCTCCCATGGTAAACATTGTATCAGGGGGTTCCCTTCCCTCCCATGGTAAACATTGTATCAGGGGGTTCCCTTCCCTCCCATGGTAAACATTGTATCAGGGGGTTCCCTTCCCTCCCATGGTAAACATTGTATCAGGGGGTTCCCTTCCCTCCCATGGTAAACATTGTATCAGGGGGTTCCCTTCCCTCCCATGGTAAACATTGTATCCCATCGTCCAACAGACACTCCGCATCTCGAAACATTCACGTCATTCCCCGTCTCCACCGTCCCTGTCCACAGCCGCCCTGTCCCCCGTCTCCACCGTCCCTGCCCACACCCGCCTTGTCCCCCGTCTCCACCGTCCCTGCCCACACCCGCCCTGTCCCCCGTCTCCCACCGTCCCTGCCCACACCCGCCCTGTCCCCCGTCTCCACCGTCCCTGCCCACACCCGCCCTGTCCCCCGTCTCCACCATCCCTGTCCACACCCCGCCCTGTCCCCCGTCTCCACCGTCCCTGCCCACACCCGCCTGTCCCCCGTCTCCACCATCCCTGTCCACACCCGCCCTGTCCCCCGTCTCCACCGTCCCTGCCCACACCCGCCCTGTCCCCCGTCTCCACCGTCCCTGTCCACACCCGCCCTGTCCCCCGTCTCCACCGTCCCTGCCCACACCCGCCCTGTCCCCCGTCTCCACCATCCCTGTCCACACCCGCCCTGTCCCCCGTCTCCACCGTCCCTGCCCACACCCGCCCTGTCCCCCGTCTCCACCATCCCTGCCCACACCCGCCCTGTCCCCCGTCTCCACCATCCCTGTCCACACCCGCCCTGTCCCCCGTCTCCACCGTCCCTGCCCACACCCGCCCTGTCCCCCGTCTCCACCATCCCTGTCCACACACTTCCTCCCTATTCATCCTTCCCCACTTCAATGTAACCAAAGGGTTGTACGCAGAATGCAAATCTGAACATGTTTACAATATCCACGTCTCTGTTTACTATTATTTAAAACCAATGCTTAAGTCTATGGACTCGGCGCTGAATATTTCATATTCACAGGCTGCGTGAAGGATGGACATTGGATCCATGCACCCACATCCTTCATGGGGGCTCCTG
>NW_025575067.1:0-94760 GCF_020424385.1 Procambarus clarkii | reverse complement strand
GGCAAAAATCGCGCGGTTTTTGGCCGGTAGCGGCGAAAAATCGCGCTATTTTTGGCCGGTAGCGGCGAAAATCGCGATTTTTGCCCGCCAGCTGCGAAAATCGCTTGGTTTTTGGCCAGTAGCGGCGAAAATCGCGCGGTTTTTTTTGGCCGGTAGCGGCGAAAATCGCGCTATTTTTGGCCGGTAGCGGAGAAAATCGCGATTTTTTCCCGCCAGCTGCGAAAATCGCATGGTTTTTGGCTGGTAGCGGCGAAAATCGCGATTTTTGTCCGCCAGCTGCGAAAATCGCATGGTTTTTGCGCAAAATAGCGCGGTTTTCGGCCGTTAGCGGCAAAAATAGCCCGATTTTTGGCCGCTAGCGGCAAAAATCGCGATTTTTGCCCGTCAGCTGCGAACATCGCATGGTTTTTGGCCGGTAGCGGCGAATATCGCGCGGTTTTTGGCCGGTAGCGGCGAAAATCGCGCTATTTTTGGTCGGTAGCGGCGAAAATCGCGATTTTTGCCCGCCAGCTGCGAAAATCCCATGGTGTTTGGCTGGTAGCGGCGAAAATCGCGCGGTTTTTGGCCGGTAGCGGCAAAAATCGCGCTATTTTTGGCTGGTATCGGCGAAAATCGCGATTTTTGCCCTCCAGCTGCGAAAATCGCATGGTTTTTGGCCGGTAGTGGCGAAAATCAAGCGGTTTTTGGCCAGTAGCGGCGAAAATCGCGCTATTTTTGGCCGGTAGCGGCGAAAATCGCGATTTTTGCCCGCCAGCTGCGAAAATCGCATGGTTTTTTGCGCAAAAATAGCGCGGTTTTCGGCCGTTAGCGGCAAAAATAGCCCGATTTTTGGCCGCTAGCGGCAAAAATCGCGATTTTTACCCGCCAGCTGCGAACATCGCATGGTTTTTTGGCCGGTAGCGGCGAAAATCGCGCGGTTTTTTGGCCGGTAGCGGCGAAAATCGCGCTATTTTTGGCCGGTAGCGGCGAAAATCGCGATTTTTGCCCGCCAGCTAAGAAAATCGCATAGTTTTTTAACTGGTAGCGGCGAAAATCGCGCGGTTTTTGGCCGGTAGCGGCGAAAATCGCGCTATTTTTGGCTGGTAGCGGCGAAAATCGCGATTTTTTGCCCGCCAGCGGCGAAAATCGCATGGTTTTTGGCCGGTAGCGGCGAAAATCGAGCGGTTTTTGGATAGTAGCGGCGAAAATCGCACTATTTTGGCCGGTAGCGGCGAAAATCGCGATTTTTGCCCGCCAGCTGCAAAAATCGCATGGTTTTTGCGCAAAATAGCGCGGTTTTCGGCCGTTAGCGGCAAAAATAGCCCGATTTTTGGCCGCTAGAGGCAAAAATCGCGATTTTTGCCCGCCAGCTGCGAAAATCGCATGGTTTTTGACCGGTAGCGGCGAAAATCGAGCGGTTTTTGGCCGGTAGCGACGAAAATAGCGCTATTTTTGGCCGGTAGTGGCGAAAATCGCGATTTTTTCCCGCCAGCTGCGAAAATCGCATGGTTTTTGGCCGGTAGCGGCGAAAATCGAGCGGTTTTTGGCAGGTAGCGGCAAAAATCGCGCTATTTTTGGTCGGTAGTGGTGAAAATCGCAATTTTTGTCCGCCAGCTGAGAAAATCGCATGCTTTTTGCGCAAAATAGCGCGGTTTTCGGCCGTTAGCGGCAAAAATAGCCCGATTTTTGGCCGCTAGCGGCGAAAATCGTACGGTTTTTGGCCGCTAGCGTTGAAAATCGCGCTATTTTTGGCCGGTAGCGGCGAAAATCGCGATTTTTGCCCGCCAGCTGCGAAAATCGCATGGTTTTTGCGCAAAATAGCGCGGTTTTTCGGCCGTTAGCTGCAAAAATAGCCCGATTTTTGGCCACTAGCGGCAAAAATCGCGCTATTTTTGGCGGTTAGCGGCGAAAATCGCGATTTTTTGCCCGCCAGCTGCGAAAATCGCATGGTTTTTGGTCGGAAGCGGCAAAAATCGCGCGGTTTTTTGGCCGGTAGCGGCGAAAATCGCGCTATTTTTGGCCGGTAGCGGCGAAAATCGCGATTTTTGCCCGCCAGCTGCGAAATCGCTTGGTTTTTGGCCAGTAGCGGCGAAAAATCGCGCGGATTTTGGCCGGTAGCGGCGAAAATCGCGCTATTTTTGGCCGGTAGCGGAGAAAATCGCGATTTTTTTCCCGCCAGCTGCGAAAATCGCATGGTTTTGGCTGGTAGCGGCGAAAATCGAGCTGTTTTTGGGCCGGTAGCGGCGAAAATCGCGCTATTTTTGGCCGGTAACGGCGAAAATCGCGATTTTTGTCCGCCAGCTGCGAAAATCGCATGGTTTTTGCGCAAAATAGCGCGGTTTTCGGCCGTTAGCGGCAAAAATAGCCCGATTTTTGGCCGCTAGCGGCAAAAATCGCGATTTTTTGCCCGTCAGCTGCGAACATCGCATGGTTTTGGCCGGTAGCGGCGAATATCGCGCGGTTTTTTGGCCGGTAGCGGCGAAAATCGCGCTATTTTGGTTGGTAGCGGCGAAAATCGCGATTTTTGCCCGCCAGCTGCGAAAATCCCATGGTGTTTGGCTGGTAGCGGCGAAAATCGCGCGGTTTTTGGCCGGTAGCGGCAAAAATCGCGCTATTTTTGGCTGGTATCGGCGAAAATCGCGATTTTTGCCCTCCAGCTGCGAAAATCGCATGGTTTTTGGCCGGTAGAGGCGAAAATCAAGCGGTTTTTGGCCAGTAGTAGCGGCGAAAATCGCGCTATTTTTGGCCGGTAGCGGCGAAAATCGCGATTTTGCCCGCCAGCTGCGAAAATCGCATGGTTTTTGCGCAAAATAGCGCGGTTTTCGGCCGTTAGCGGCAAAAATAGTCCGATTTTTGGCCGCTAGCGGCAAAAATCGCGATTTTTACCCGCCAGCTGCGAACATCGCATGGTTTTTGGCCGGTAGCGGCAAAAATCGCGCGGTTTTGGCCGGTAGCGGCGAAAATCGCGCTATTTTTGGCCGGTAGCGGCGAAAATCGCGATTTTTGCCCGCCAGCTGCGAAAATCGCTTGGTTTTTGGCCAGTAGCGGCGAAAATCGCGCGGTTTTTGGCCGGTAGCGGCGAAAATCGCGCTATTTTTGGCCGGTAGCGGAGAAAATCGCGATTTTTTCCCGCCAGCTGCGAAAATCGCATGGTTTTTGGCTGGTAGCGGCGAAAATCGAGCTGTTTTTGGCCGGTAGCGGCGAAAATCGCGCTATTTTTGGCCGGTAACGGCGAAAATCGCGATTTTTGTCCGCCAGCTGCGAAAATCGCATGGTTTTTGCGCAAAATAGCGCGGTTTTCGGCCGTTAGCGGCAAAAATAGCCCGATTTTTGGCCGCTAGCGGCAAAAATCGCGATTTTTGCCCGTCAGCTGCGAACATCGCATGGTTTTGGCCGGTAGCGGCGAATATCGCGCGGTTTTTGGCCGGTAGCGGCGAAAATCGCGCTATTTTTGGTCGGTAGCGGCGAAAATCGCGATTTTTGCCCGCCAGCTGCGAAAATCCCATGGTGTTTGGCTGGTAGCGGCGAAAATCGCGCGGTTTTTGGCCGGTAGCGGCAAAAATCGCGCTATTTTTGGCTGGTATCGGCGAAAATCGCGATTTTTGCCCTCCAGTTGCGAAAATCGCATGGTTTTTGGCCGGTAGTGGCGAAAATCAAGCGGTTTTTGGCCAGTAGCGGCGAAAATCGCGCTATTTTTGGCCGGTAGCGGCGAAAATCGCGATTTTTGCCCGCCAGCTGCGAAAATCGCATGGTTTTTGCGCAAAATAGCGCGGTTTTCGGCCGTTAGCGGCAAAAATAGCCCGATTTTTGGCCGCTAGCGGCAAAAATCGCGATTTTTACCCGCCAGCTGCGAACATCGCATGGTTTTTGGCCAGTAGCGGCGAAAATCGCGCGGTTTTTTGGCCGGTAGCGGCGAAAATCGCGCTATTTTTGGCCGGTAGCGGCGAAAATCGCGATTTTTGCCCGCCAGCTGCGAAAATCGCATAGTTTTTTACTGGTAGCGGCGAAAATCGCGCGGTTTTTGGCCGGTAGCGGCGAAAATCGCGCTATTTTTGGCTGGTAGCGGCGAAAATCGCGATTTTTGCCCGCCAGCGGCGAAAATCGCATGGTTTTTGGCCGGTAGCGGCGAAAATCGAGCGGTTTTTGGATAGTAGCGGCGAAAATCGCACTATTTTTGGCCGGTAGCGGCGAAAATCGCGATTTTTGCCCGCCAGCTGCGAAAATCGCATGGTTTTTGCGCAAAATAGCGCGGTTTTCGGCCGTTAGCGGCAAAAATAGCCCGATTTTTGGCCGCTAGAGGCAAAAATCGCGATTTTTGCCCGCCAGCTGCGAAAATCGCATGGTTTTTGACCGGTAGCGGCGAAAATTGAGCGGTTTTTGGCCGGTAGCGACGAAAATAGCGCTATTTTTGGCCGGTAGCGGCGAAAATCGCGATTTTTTCCCGCCAGCTGCGAAAATCGCATGGTTTTTGGCCGGTAGCGGCGAAAATCGAGCGGTTTTTGGCAGGTAGCGGCAAAAATCGCGCTATTTTTGGTCGGTAGTGGTGAAAATCGCAATTTTTGTCCGCCAGCTCGCAAAATTTTTTTTTGTCCGCCAGCTGAGAAAATCGCATGCTTTTTGCGCAAAATAGCGCGGTTTTTGGCCGTTAGCGGCAAAAATAGCCCGATTTTTGGCCGCTAGCGGCGAAAATCGTACGGTTTTTGGCCGCTAGCGTTGAAAATCGCGCTATTTTTGGCCGGTAGCGGCGAAAATCGCGCGGTTTTTGGCCGGTAGCGGCGAAAATCGCGCGGTTTTTGGCCGGTAGCGGCAAAAATAGCGCGGTTTTTGGCCGTTAGCTGCGAAAATCGCGATTTTTGGCCGCTAGCGGCAAAAATCGCGCGGTTTTTGGCCGGTAGCGGCGAAAATCGCGCTATTTTTGGCCGGTAGCTGCAAAATCGCGCTATTTTTTGCCGGCGGCGAAAATCGCGCGGTTTTTGGCCGGTAGCGGCAAAAATCGCGCGGTTTTTGGCCACTAGCGGCGAAAATCGCGCTATTTTTGGCCGGTAGCGGCGAAAATCGCGATTTTTGGCCAGCCGAAAATCGCTGGTTTTTTGAAAAAATAGCGCATGGTAGCGGCGCAAAATCGCGCGGTTTTTCGGCCGGTAGCGGCGAAAATCGCGCTATTTTTGGCCGGTAGCGGCAAAATCGCGATTTTTGCCCGCCAGCTGCGAAAATCGCATGGTTTTTGGCTGGTAGCGGCGAAAATCGCGCGGTTTTTGGCCGGTAGCGGCGAAAATCGCGCTATTTTTGGCCGGTAGCGGCGAAAATCGCGATTTTTGCCCGCCAGCTGCGAAAATCGCTTGGTTTTTGGCCAGTAGCGCGAAAATCGCGCGGTTTTCGGCCGGTAGCGGCGAAAATCGCGCTATTTTAGGCCGGTAGCGGCGAAAATCTCGATTTTTGCCCGCCAGCTGCGAAAATCGCATGGTTTTTGGCTGGTAGCGGCGAAAATCGAGCGGTTTTTGGCCGGTAGCGGCGAAAATCGCGCTATTTTTGGCCGGTAGCGGCGAAAATCGCGATTTTTGCCCGCCAGCTGCGAAAATCGCATGGTTTTTGGCTGGTAGCGCAAAATAGCGCGGTTTTCGGCCGTTAGCGGCAAAAAAAGCCCGATTTTTGGCCGCTAGCGGCAAAAATCGCGATTTTTGCCCGTCAGCTGCGAACATCGCATGGTTTTTGGCCGGTAGCGGCGAAAATCGCGCGGTTTTTGGCCGGTAGCGGCGAAAATCGCGCTATTTTTGGTCGGTAGCGGCGAAAATCGCGATTTTTGCCCGCCAGCTGCGAAAATCGCATGGTTTTTGCGGTAGCGGCGAAAATCGCGCGGTTTTTGGCCGGTAGCGGCAAAAATCGCGCTATTTTTGGCTGGTAGCGGCGAAAATCGCGATTTTTGCCCTCCAGCTGCGAAAATCGCATGGTTTTTGGCCGGTAGTGGCGAAAATCAAGCGGTTTTTGGCCAGTAGCGGCGAAAATCGCGCTATTTTGGCCGGTAGCGGCGAAAATCGCGATTTTTGCCCGCCAGCTGCGAAAATCGCATGGTTTTTGCGCAAAATAGCGCGGTTTTCGGCCGTTAGCGGCAAAAATAGCCCGATTTTTGGCCGCTAGCGGCAAAAATCGCGATTTTTACCCGCCAGCTGCGAAAATCGCGATCGCATGGTTTTTGGCCGGTAGCGGCGAAAATCGAGCGGTTTTTGGCCGGTAGCGGCGAAAATCGCGCTATTTTTGGCCGGTAGCGGCGAAAATCGCGATTTTTGCCCGCCAGCTGCGAAAATCGCATGGTTTTTGCTGGTAGCGGCGAAAATCGCGCGGTTTTTGGCCGGTAGCGGCGAAAATCGCGCTATTTTTGGCCGGTAGCGGCGAAAATCGCGATTTTTGCCCGCCAGCTGCGAAAATCGCATGGTTTTTGGCCGGTAGCGGCGAAAATCGAGCGGTTTTTGGGCAGTAGCGGCGAAAATCGCGCTATTTTTGGCCGGTAGCGGCGAAAATCGCGATTTTTGCCCGCCAGCTGCGAAAATCGCATGGTTTTTGGCGGTAGCGGCGAAAATCGAGCGGTTTTTGGCCGGTAGCGGCAAAAATCGCGCTATTTTTGGCCGGTAGAGGCGAAAATCGCGATTTTTGCCCGCCAGCTGCGAAAATCGCATGGTTTTTGGCCGGTAGCGGCGAAAATCGAGCGGTTTTTGGCCGGTAGCGGCAAAAATCGCGCTATTTTTGGCCGGTAGCGGCGAAAATCGCGATTTTTTCCCGCCAGCTGCGAAAATTTTTGGCCGCTAGAAAATCGCATGCTTTTTGCGCAAAATAGCGCGGTTTTCGGCCGTTAGCGGCAAAAATTTTTTGGCCGCTAGCGGCGAAAATCGTACGGTTTTTGGCGCTAGCGTTGAAAATCGCACTATTTTTGGCCGGTAGCGGCGAAAATCGCGATTTTTGCCCGCCAGCTGCGAAAATCGCGGTTTTTGCGCAAAATAGCGCGGTTTTCGGCCGTTAGCTGCAAAAATAGCCCGATTTTTGGCCACTAGCGGCAAAAATCGCGCTATTTTTGGCCGGTAGCGGCGAAAATCGCGATTTTTGCCCGCCAGCTGCGAAAATCGCATGGTTTTTGGTCGGTAGCGGCAAAAATCGCGCGGTTTTTGGCCGGTAGCGGCGAAAATCGCGCTATTTTTGGCCGGTAGCGGCGAAAATCGCGATTTTTTCCCGCCAGCTGCGAAAATCGCATGGTTTTTGGCTGGTAGCGGCGAAAATCGAGCTGTTTTTGGCCGGTAGCGGCGAAAATCGCGCTATTTTTGGCCGGTAACGGCGAAAATCGCGATTTTTGTCCGCCAGCTGCGAAAATCGCATGGTTTTTGCGCAAAATAGCGCGGTTTTCGGCCGTTAGCGGCAAAAATAGCCCGATTTTTGGCCGCTAGCGGCAAAAATCGCGATTTTTGCCCGTCAGCTGCGAACATCGCATGGTTTTTGGCCGGTAGCGGCGAATATCGCGCGGTTTTTGGCCGGTAGCGGCGAAAATCGCGCTATTTTTGGTCGGTAGCGGCGAAAATCGCGATTTTTGCCCGCCAGCTGCGAAAATCCCATGGTGTTTGGCTGGTAGCGGCGAAAATCGCGCGGTTTTTGGCCGGTAGCGGCAAAAATCGCGCTATTTTTGGCTGGTATCGGCGAAAATCGCGATTTTTGCCCTCCAGCTGCGAAAATCGCATGGTTTTTGGCCGGTAGTGGCGAAAATCAAGCGGTTTTTGGCCAGTAGCGGCGAAAATCGCGCTATTTTTGGCCGGTAGCGGCGAAAATCGCGATTTTTGCCCGCCAGCTGCGAAAATCGCATGGTTTTTGCGCAAAATAGCGCGGTTTTCGGCCGTTAGCGGCAAAAATAGCCCGATTTTTGGCCGCTAGAGGCAAAAATCGCGATTTTTGCCCGCCAGCTGCGAAAATCGCATGGTTTTTGACCGGTAGCGGCGAAAATCGAGCGGTTTTTGGCAGGTAGCGGCGAAAATCGCGCTATTTTTGGCCGGTAGCGGCGAAAATCGCGATTTTTTCCCGCCAGCTGCGAAAATCGCATGGTTTTTGGCCGGTAGCGGCGAAAATCGAGCGGTTTTTGGCAGGTAGCGGCAAAAATCGCGCTATTTTTGGTCGGTAGTGGTGAAAATCGCAATTTTTGTCCACCAGCTGAGAAAATCGCATGCTTTTTGCGCAAAATAGCGCGGTTTTCGGCCGTTAGCGGCAAAAATAGCCCGATTTTTGGCCGCTAGCGGCGAAAATCGTACGGTTTTTGGCAGCTAGCGTTGAAAATCGCGCTATTTTTGGCCGGTAGCGGCGAAAATCGCGATTTTTGCCCGCCAGCTGCGAGAATCGCATGGTTTTTGCGCAAAATAGCGCGGTTTTCGGCCGTTAGCTGCAAAAATAGCCCGATTTTTGGCCACTAGCGGCAAAAATCGCGCTATTTTGGCCGGTAGCGGCGAAAATCGCGATTTTTGCCCGCCAGCTGCGAAAATCGCATGGTTTTTGGTCGGTAGCGGCAAAAATCGCGCGGTTTTTGGCCGGTAGCGGCGAAAATCGCGCTATTTTTGGCCGGTAGCGGCGAAAATCGCGATTTTTGCCCACCAGCTGCGAAAATCGCTTGGTTTTTGGATAGTAGCGGCGAAAATCGCGCGGTTTTTGGCCGGTAGCGGCAAAAATCGCGCTATTTTTGGCCGGTAGCGGCGAAAATCGCGATTTTTTCCCGCCAGCTGCGAAAATCGCATGGTTTTTGGCTGGTACCGGCGAAAATCGCGCGGTTTTTGGCCGGTAGCGGCAAAAATCGCGCTATTTTTGGCCGATAGCGGCAAAAATCGCGACTTTTGCCCGCCAGCTGCGAAAATCGCATGGTTTTTGCGCAAAATAGCGCGGTTTTCGGCCGTTAGCGGCAAAAATCGCTCGATTTTTGGCCGCTAGCGGCGAAAATCGCACGGTTTTTGGCCGCTAGCAACGAAAATCGCGCTATTTTTGGCCGGTAGCGGCGAAAATCGCGATTTTTGCCCGCCAGCTGCGAAAATCGCATGGTTTTTGCGCAAAATAGCGCGGTTTTCGGCCGTTAACGGCAAAAAACGCGCTATTTTTGGCCGCTAGCAGCGAAAATCGCGCGGTTTTTGGCCGGTAGCGGCGAAAATCGAGCGGTTTTTGGCCGGTAGCGGCGAAAATCGCGCTATTTTTGGCCGGTAGCGGCGAAAATCGCGATTTTTCCCCGCCAGCTGCGAAAATCGCTTGGTTTTTGGCCAGTAGCGGCGAAAATCGCGCGGTTTTTGGCCGGTAGCGGCGAAAATCGCGCTATTTTTGGCCGGTAGCGGAGAAAATCGCGATTTTTTCCCGCCAGCTGCGAAAATCGCATGGTTTTTGGCTGGTAGCGGCGAAAATCGAGCTGTTTTTGGCCGGTAGCGGCGAAAATCGCGCTATTTTTGGCCGGTAACGGCGAAAATCGCGATTTTTGTCCGCCAGCTGCGAAAATCGCATGGTTTTTGCGCAAAATAGCGCGGTTTTCGGCCGTTAGCGGCAAAAATAGCCCGATTTTTGGCCGCTAGCGGCAAAAATCGCGATTTTTGCCCGTCAGCTGCGAACATCGCATGGTTTTTGGCCGGTAGCGGCGAATATCGCGCGGTTTTTGGCCGGTAGCGGCGAAAATCGCGCTATTTTTGGCCGGTAGCGGCGAAAATCGCGATTTTTGCCCGCCAGCTGCGAAAATCCCATGGTGTTTGGCTGGTAGCGGCGAAAATCGCGCGGTTTTTGGCCGGTAGCGGCAAAAATCGCGCTATTTTTGGCTGGAATCGGCGAAAATCGCGATTTTTGCCCTCCAGCTGCGAAAATCGCATGGTTTTTGGCCGGTAGTGGCGAAAATCAAGCGGTTTTTGGCCAGTAGCAGCGAAAATCGCGCTATTTTTGGCCGGTAGCGGCGAAAATCGCGATTTTTGCCCGCCAGCTGCGAAAATCGCATGGTTTTTGCGCAAAATAGCGCGGTTTTCGGCCGTTAGCGGCAAAAATAGCCCGATTTTTGGCCGCTAGCGGCAAAAATCGCGATTTTTACCCGCCAGCTGCGAACATCGCATGGTTTTTGGCCGGTAGCGGCGAAAATCACGCGGTTTTGGCGGTTTGCGCGGTTTTTGGCCGGTAGCGGCGAAAATCGCGCTATTTTTGGCCGGTAGCGGCGAAAATCGCGATTTTTGCCCGCCAGCTGCGAAAATCGCATAGTTTTTTACTGGTAGCGGCGAAAATCGCGCGGTTTTTGGCCGGTAGCGGCGAAAATCGCGCTATTTTTGGCTGGTAGCGGCGAAAATCGCGATTTTTGCCCGCTAGCGGCGAAAATCGCATGGTTTTTGGCCGGTAGCGGGGAAAATCGAGCGGTTTTTGGATAGTAGCGGCGAAAATCGCGCTATTTTTGGCCGATAGTGGCGAAAATCGCGATTTTTGCGAAAATCCGCCAGCTGGCGAAAAAATCGCATGGTTTTTCGCATAGCGCAAAATAGCGCGGTTTTCGGCCGTTAGCGGCAAAAATCGCCCGATTTTTGGCCGCTAGCGGCAAAAATCGCGATTTTTGGTCGCCAGCTGCGAAAATCGCATAGTTTTTGGCCGGTAGCGGCGAAAATCGAGCGGTTTTTGGATAGTAGCGGCGAAAATCGCGCTATTTTTGGCCGGTAGCGGCGAAAATCGCGGTTTTTGCCCGCCAGCTGCGAAAATCGCGGTTTTTGCCCGCCAGCTGCGAAAATCGCATGGTTTTTGCGCAAAATAGCGCGGTTTTCGCCCGTTAGCGGCAAAAATAGCCCGATTTTTGGCCGCTAGCTGCAAAAATCGCGCTATTTTTGGCCGGTAGCGGCGAAAATCGCGATTTTTGCCCGCCAGCTGCGAAAATCGCATGGTTTTTGGTCGCAGCGGCAAAAATCGCGCGGTTTTTGGCCGTTAGCGGCGAAAATCGCGCTATTTTTGGCCGGTAGCGGCGAAAATCGCGATTTCTGCCCGCCAGCTGCGAAAATCGCACTATTTTTGGCCGGTAGCGGCGAAAATCGCGATTTTTTGGCCGGTAGCGGCGAAAATCGCGCTATTTTTGGCCGGTAGCGGAGAAAATCGCGATTTTTGTCCGCCAGCTGCGAAAATCGCATGGTTTTTGGCCGGTAGCGGCGAAAATCGCGCGATTTTTGGCCGGTAGCGGCGAAAATCGCGCTATTTTTGGCCGGTAGCGGCGAAAAATCGCGATTTTTGCCCGCCAGCTGCGAAAATCGCATGGTTTTTGGCCGGTAGCGGCGAAAATCGCGCGGTTTTTGGCCGGTAGCGGCGAAAATCGCGCTATTTTTGGCCGGTAGCGGCGAAAATCGCGATTTTTGCCCGCCAGCTGCGAAAATCGCATGGTTTTTGGCCGGTAGCGGCGAAAATCGCGCGGTTTTTGGCCGGTAGCGGCAAAAATCGCGCTATTTTTGGCCGGTAGCGGCGAAAATCGCGATTTTTGCCCGCCAGCTGCGAAAATCGCATGGTTTTTGGCCGGTAGCGGCAAAAATCGCGCTATTTTTGGCTGGTATCGGCGAAAATCGCGATTTTTGCCCTCCAGCTGCGAAAATCGCATGGTTTTTGGCCGGTAGTGGCGAAAATCAAGCGGTTTTTGGCCAGTAGCGGCGAAAATCGCGCTATTTTTGGCCGGTAGCGGCGAAAATCGCGATTTTTGCCCGCCAGCTGCGAAAATCGCATGGTTTTTGCGCAAAATAGCGCGGTTTTCGGCCGTTAGCGGCAAAAATAGCCCGATTTTTGGCCGCTAGCGGCAAAAATCGCGATTTTTACCCGCCAGCTGCGAACATCGCATGGTTTTTGGCCGGTAGCGGCGAAAATCGCGCGGTTTTTGGCCGGTAGCGGCGAAAATCGCGCTATTTTTGGCCGGTAGCGGCGAAAATCGCGATTTTTGCCCGCCAGCTGCGAAAATCGCATAGTTTTTTACTGGTAGCGGCGAAAATCGCGCGGTTTTTGGCCGGTAGCGGCGAAAATCGCGCTATTTTTGGCTGGTAGCGGCGAAAATCGCGATTTTTGCCCGCCAGCGGCGAAAATCGCATGGTTTTTGGCCGGTAGCGGCGAAAATCGAGCGGTTTTTGGATAGTAGCGGCGAAAATCGCACTATTTTTGGCCGGTAGCGGCGAAAATCGCGATTTTTGCCCGCCAGCTGCGAAAATCGCATGGTTTTTGCGCAAAATAGCGCGGTTTTCGGCCGTTAGCGGCAAAAATAGCCCGATTTTTGGCCGCTAGAGGCAAAAATCGCGATTTTTGCCCGCCAGCTGCGAAAATCGCATGGTTTTTGACCGGTAGCGGCGAAAATCGAGCGGTTTTTGGCCGGTAGCGGCGAAAATCGCGCTATTTTTGGCCGGTAGCGGCGAAAATCGCGATTTTTTCCCGCCAGCTGCGAAAATCGCATGGTTTTTGGCCGGTAGCGGCGAAAATCGAGCGGTTTTTGGCAGGTAGCGGCAAAAATCGCGCTATTTTTGGTCGGTAGTGGTGAAAATCGCAATTTTTGTCCGCCAGCTGAGAAAATCGCATGCTTTTTGCGCAAAATAGCGCGGTTTTCGGCCGTTAGCGGCAAAAATAGCCCGATTTTTGGCCGCTAGCGGCGAAAATCGTACGGTTTTTGGCCGCTAGCGTTGAAAATCGCGCTATTTTTGGCCGGTAGCGGCGAAAATCGCGATTTTTGCCCGCCAGCTGCGAGAATCGCATGGTTTTTGCGCAAAATAGCGCGGTTTTCGGCCGTTAGCTGCAAAAATAGCCCGATTTTTGGCCACTAGCGGCAAAAATCGCGCTATTTTTGGCCGGTAGCGGCGAAAATCGCGATTTTTGCCCGCCAGCTGCGAAAATCGCATGGTTTTTGGTCGGTAGCGGCAAAAATCGCGCGGTTTTTGGCCGGTAGCGGCGAAAATCGCGCTATTTTTGGCCGGTAGCGGCGAAAATCGCGATTTTTGCCCACCAGCTGCGAAAATCGCTTGGTTTTTGGATAGTAGCGGCGAAAATCGCGCGGTTTTTGGCCGGTAGCGGCGAAAATCGCGCTATTTTTGGCCGGTAGCGGCGAAAATCGCGCTATTTTTGGCCGGTAACGGCGAAAATCGCGATTTTTGTCCGCCAGCTGCGAAAATCGCATGGTTTTTGCGCAAAATAGCGCGGTTTTCGGCCGTTAGCGGCAAAAATAGCCCAATTTTTGGCCGCTAGCGGCAAAAATCGCGATTTTTGCCTGTCAGCTGCGAACATCGCATGGTTTTTGGCCGGTAGCGGCGAATATCGCGCGGTTTTTGGCCGGTAGCGGCGAAAATCGCGCTATTTTTGACCGGTAGCGGCGAAAATCGCGATTTTTGCCCGCCAGCTGCGAAAATCGCATGGTGTTTGGCTGGTAGCGGCGAAAATCGCGCGGTTTTTGGCCGGTAGCGGCGAAAATCGCGCTATTTTTGGCCGGTAGCGGCGAAAATCGCGATTTTTGCCCTCCAGCTGCGAAAATCGCATGGTTTTTGGCCGGTAGCGGCGAAAATCGAGCGGTTTTTGGCCAGTAGCGGCGAAAATCGCGCTATTTTTGGCCGGTAGCGGCGAAAATCGCGCGGTTTGCCCGGCCGAAAATCGCATGGTTTTTGCGCAAAATAGCGCGGTTTTCGGCCGTTAGCGGCAAAAATAGCCCTATTTTTGGCCGCTAGCGGCAAAAATCGCGATTTTTGCCCGCCAGCTGCGAAAATCGCATGGTTTTTGGCCGGTAGCGGCGAAAATCGCGCGGTTTTTGGCCGGTAGCGGCGAAAATCGCGCTATTTTTGGCCGGTAGCGGCGAAAATCGCGATTTTTGCCCGCCAGCTGCGAAAATCGCATGGTTTTTGGCCGGTAGCGGCGAAAATCGCGCGGTTTTTGGCCGGTAGCGGCGAAAATCGCGCTATTTTTGGCCGGTAGCGGCGAAAATCGCGATTTTTGCCCGCCAGCTGCGAAAATCGCATGGTTTTTGGCCGGTAGCGGCGAAAATCGCGCGGTTTTTGGCCGCATGTAGCGGCGAAAATCGCGCTATTTTTGGCCGGTAGCGGCGAAAATCGCGATTTTTGCCCGCCAGCTGCGAAAATCGCATGGTTTTTTACTGGTAGCGCGAAAATCGCGCGGTTTTTGGCCGGTAGCGGCGAAAATCGCGCTATTTTTGGCTGGTAGCGGCGAAAATCGCGATTTTTGCCCGCCAGCTGCGAAAATCGCATGGTTTTTGGCCGGTAGCGGCGAAAATCGAGCGGTTTTTGGCCGGTAGCGGCGAAAATCGCGCTATTTTTGGCCGGTAGCGGCGAAAATCGCGATTTTTGCCCGCCAGCTGCGAAAATCGCATGGTTTTTGCGCAAAATAGCGAGGTTTTCGGCCATTAGCGGCAAAAATAGCCCGATTTTTGGCTGCTAGCGGCAAAAATCGCGATTTTTGCCCGCCAGCTGCGAAAATCGCATGGTTTTTGACCGGTAGCGGCGAAAATCGCATGGTTTTTGGCCGGTAGCGGCGAAAATCGCGCGGTTTTTGGCCGGTAGCGGCAAAAATCGCCCGATTTTTGGCCGCTAGCGGCGAAAATCGTACGGTTTTTGGCCGCTAGCGTTGAAAATCGCGCTATTTTTGGCAGGTAGCGGCGAAAATCGCGCTATTTTTGGTCGGTAGTGGTGAAAATCGCGATTTTTGTCCGCCAGCTGAGAAAATCGCATGCTTTTTGCGCAAAATAGCGCGGTTTTCGGCCGTTAGCTGCAAAAATAGCCCGATTTTTGGCCACTAGCGGCAAAAATCGCGCTATTTTTGGCCGGTAGCGGCGAAAATCGCGATTTTTGCCCGCCAGCTGCGAAAATCGCATGGTTTTTGGTCGGTAGCGGCAAAAATCGCGCGGTTTTTGGCCGGTAGCGGCGAAAATCGCGCTATTTTTGGCCGGTAGCGGCGAAAATCGCGATTTTTGCCCACCAGCTGCGAAAATCGCTTGGTTTTTGGATAGTAGCGGCGAAAATCGCGCGGTTTTTGGCCGGTAGCGGCAAAAATCGCGCTATTTTTGGCCGGTAGCGGCGAAAATCGCGATTTTTTCCCGCCAGCTGCGAAAATCGCATGGTTTTTGGCTGGTAGCGGCGAAAATCGCGCGGTTTTTGGCCGGTAGCGGCAAAAATCGCGCTATTTTGGGCCGATAGCGGCAAAAATCGCGACTTTTGCCCGCCAGCTGCGAAAATCGCATGGTTTTTGCGCAAAATAGCGCGGTTTTTGGCCGTTAGCGGCAAAAATCGCTCGATTTTTGGCCGCTAGCGGCGAAAATCGCACGGTTTTTGGCCGCTAGCAACGAAAATCGCGCTATTTTTGGCCGGTAGCGGCGAAAATCGCGATTTTTGCCCGCCAGCTGCGAAAATCGCATGGTTTTTGCGCAAAATAGCGCGGTTTTCGGCCGTTAACGGCAAAAAACGCGCTATTTTTGGCCGCTAGCAGCGAAAATCGCGCGGTTTTTGGACGGTAGCGGCGAAAATCGAGCGGTTTTTGGCCGGTAGCGGCGAAAATCGCGCTATTTTTGGCCGGTAGCGGCGAAAATCGCGATTTTTCCCCGCCAGCTGCGAAAATCGCTTGGTTTTTGGCCAGTAGCGGCGAAAATCGCGCGGTTTTTGGCCGGTAGCGGCGAAAATCGCGCTATTTTTGGCCGGTAGCGGAGAAAATCGCGATTTTTTCCCGCCAGCTGCGAAAATCGCATGGTTTTTGGCTGGTAGCGGCGAAAATCGAGCTGTTTTTGGCCGGTAGCGGCGAAAATCGCGCTATTTTTGGCCGGTAACGGCGAAAATCGCGATTTTTGTCCGCCAGCTGCGAAAATCGCATGGTTTTTGCGCAAAATAGCGCGGTTTTCGGCCGTTAGCGGCAAAAATAGCCCGATTTTTGGCCGCTAGCGGCAAAAATCGCGATTTTTGCCCGTCAGCTGCGAACATCGCATGGTTTTTGGCCGGTAGCGGCGAATATCGCGCGGTTTTTGGCCGGTAGCGGCGAAAATCGCGCTATTTTGGCCGGTAGCGGCGAAAATCGCGATTTTTGCCCGCCAGCAGCGAAAATCCCATGGTGTTTGGCTGGTAGCGGCGAAAATCGCGCGGTTTTTGGCCGGTAGCGGCAAAAATCGCGCTATTTTTGGCTGGTATCGGCGAAAATCGCGATTTTTGCCCTCCAGCTGCGAAAATCGCATGGTTTTTGGCCGGTAGTGGCGAAAATCAAGCGGTTTTTGGCCAGTAGCGGCGAAAATCGCGCTATTTTTGGCCGGTAGCGGCGAAAATCGCGATTTTTGCCCGCCAGCTGCGAAAATCGCATGGTTTTTGCGCAAAATAGCGCGGTTTTTGGCCGTTAGCGGCAAAAATAGCCCGATTTTTGGCCGCTAGCGGCAAAAATCGCGATTTTTACCTGCCAGCTGCGAACATCGCATGGTTTTTGGCCGGTAGCGGCGAAAATCACGCGGTTTTTGGCCGGTAGCGGCGAAAATTGCGCGGTTTTTGGCCGGTAGCGGCGAAAATCGCGCTATTTTTGGCCGGTAGC
Source organism: Procambarus clarkii (assembly GCF_020424385.1). NCBI lineage: Eukaryota > Metazoa > Arthropoda > Malacostraca > Decapoda > Cambaridae > Procambarus > Procambarus clarkii. Next base: position 78,251 of record NW_025575067.1, on the reverse strand, counting down.
GGCGAAAATCGCGATTTTTGCCCGCCAGCTGCGAAAATCGCATAGTTTTTTACTGATAGCGGCGAAAATCGCGCGGTTTTTGGCCGGTAGCGGCGAAAATCGCGCTATTTTTGGCTGGTAGCGGCGAAAATCGCGATTTTTGCCCGCCAGCGGCGAAAATCGCATGGTTTTTGGCCGGTAGCGGCGAAAATCGAGCGGTTTTTGGATAGTAGCGGCGAAAATCGCACTATTTTTGGCCGATAGTGGCGAAAATCGCGATTTTTGCCCGCCAGCTGCGAAAATCGCATGGTTTTTGCGCAAAATAGCGCGGTTTTCGGCCGTTAGCGGCAAAAATAGCCCGATTTTTGGCCGCTAGAGGCAAAAATCGCGATTTTTGCCCGCCAGCTGCGAAAATCGCATGGTTTTTGACCGGTAGCGGCGAAAATCGAGCGGTTTTTGGCCGGTAGCGGCGAAAATCGCGCTATTTTTGGCCGGTAGCGGCGAAAATCGCGATTTTTTCCCGCCAGCTGCGAAAATCGCATGGTTTTTGGCCGGTAGCGGCGAAAATCGAGCGGTTTTTGGCAGGTAGCGTCAAAAATCGCGCTATTTTTGGTCGGTAGTGGGGAAAATCGCGATTTTTGTCCGCCAGCTGAGAAAATCGCATGCTTTTTGCGCAAAATAGCGCGGTTTTCGGCCGTTAGCGGCAAAAATAGCCCGATTTTTGGCCGCTAGCGGCGAAAATCGTACGGTTTTTGGCCGCTAGCGTTGAAAATCGCGCTATTTTTGGCCGGTAGCGGCGAAAATCGCGATTTTTGCCCGCCAGCTGCGAAAATCGCATGGTTTTTGCGCAAAATAGCGCGGTTTTCGGCCGTTAGCGGCAAAAATAGCCCGATTTTTGGCCACTAGCGGCAAAAATCGCGCTATTTTTGGCCGGTAGCGGCGAAAATCGCGATTTTTGCCCGCCAGCTGCGAAAATCGCATGGTTTTTGGTCGGTAGCGGCAAAAATCGCGCGGTTTTTGGCCGGTAGCGGCGAAAATCGCGCTATTTTTGGCCGGTAGCGGCGAAAATCGCGATTTTTGCCCACCAGCTGCGAAAATCGCTTGGTTTTTGGATAGTAGCGGCGAAAATCGCGCGGTTTTTGGCCGGTAGCGGCGAAAATCGCGCTATTTTTGGCCAGTAGCGGCGAAAATCGCGATTTTTTCCCGCCAGCTGCGAAAATCGCATGGTTTTTGGCTGGTACCGGCGAAAATCGCGCGGTTTTTGGCCGGTAGCAGCAAAAATCGCGATATTTTTGGCCGATAGCGGCAAAAATCGCGACTTTTGCCCGCCAGCTGCGAAAATCGCATGGTTTTTGCGCAAAATAGCGCGGTTTTCGGCCATTAGCGGCAAAAATCGCTCGATTTTTGGCCGCTAGCGGCGAAAATCGCACGGTTTTTGGCCGCTAGCAACGAAAATCGCGCTATTTTTGGCCGGTAGCGGCGAAAATCGCGATTTTTGCCCGCCAGCTGCGAAAATCGCATGGTTTTTGCGCAAAATAGCGCGGTTTTCGGCCGTTAACGGCAAAAAACGCGCTATTTTTGGCCGCTAGCAGCGAAAATCGCGGTTTTTGGCCGCTAGCAACGAAAATCGCGCTATTTTTGGCGGTTTTTGGCCGGTAGCGGCGAAAATCGAGCGGTTTTTGGCCGGTAGCGGCGAAAATCGCGCTATTTTTGGCCGGTAGCGGCGAAAATCGCATGGTTTATGGCTGGTAGCGGCGAAAATCGAGCTGTTTTTGGCCGGTAGCGGCGAAAATCGCGCTATTTTTGGCCGGTAACGGCGAAAATCGCGATTTTTGTCCGCCAGCTGCGAAAATCGCTTAGTTTTTGCGCAAAATAGCGCGGTTTTCGGCCGTTAGCGGCAAAAATAGCCCGATTTTTGGCCGCTAGCGGCAAAAATCGCGATTTTTGCCCGTCAGCTGCGAACATCGCATGGTTTTTGGCCGGTAGCGGCGAAAATCGCGCGGTTTTTGGCCGGTAGCGGCGAAAATCGCGCTATTTTTGGCCGGTAGCGGCGAAAATCGCGATTTTTGCCCGCCAGCTGCAAAAATCGCATGGTGTTTGGCTGGTAGCGGCGAAAATCGCGCGGTTTTTGGCCGGTAGCGGCAAAAATCGCGCTATTTTTGGCTGGTATCGGCGAAAATCGCGATTTTTGCCCTCCAGCTGCGAAAATCGCATGGTTTTTGGCCGGTAGTGGCGAAAATCAAGCGGTTTTTGGCCAGTAGCGGCGAAAATCGCGCTATTTTTGGCCGGTAGCGGCGAAAATCGCGATTTTTGCCCGCCAGCTGCGAAAATCGCATAGTTTTTGCGCAAAATAGCGCGGTTTTCGGCCGTTAGCGGCAAAAATAGCCCGATTTTTGGCCGCTAGCGGCAAAAATCGCGATTTTTACCCGCCAGCTGCGAACATCGCATGGCTTTTGGCCGGTAGCGGCGAAAATCGCGCGGTTTTTGGCCGGTAGCGGCGAAAATCGCGCTATTTTTGGCCGGTAGCGACGAAAATCGCGATTTTTGCCCGCCAGCTGCGAAAATCGCATGGTTTTTTACTGGTAGCGGCGAAAATCGCGCGGTTTTTGGCCGGTAGCGGCGAAAATCGCGCTATTTTAGGCTGGTAGCGGCGAAAATCGCGATTTTTGCCCGCCAGCGGCGAAAATCGCATGGTTTTTGGCCGGTAGCGGCGAAAATCGAGCGGTTTTTGGATAGTAGCGGCGAAAATCGCACTATTTTTGGCCGGTAGCGGCGAAAATCGCGATTTTTGTCTGCCAGCTGCGAAAATCGCATGGTTTTTGCGCAAAATAGCGCGGTTTTCGGTCGTTAGCGGCAAAAATAGCCCGATTTTTGGCCGCTAGAGGCAAAAATCGCGATTTTTGCCCGCCAGCTGCGAAAATCGCATGGTTTTTGACCGGTAGTGGCGAAAATCGAGCGGTTTTTGGCCGGTAGCGGCGAAAATCGCGCTATTTTTGGGCGGTAGCGGCGAAAATCGCGATTTTTTCCCGCCAGCTGCAAAAATCGCATGGTTTTTGGCCGGTAGCGGCGAAAATCGAGCGGTTTTTGGCCGGTAGCGGCAAAAATCGCGCTATTTTTGGCGGGTAGAGGCGAAAATCTCGATTTTTGCCCGCGAGCTGCGAAAATCGCATGGTTTTTGGCTGGTAGTGGCGAAAATCGCGCGGTTTTTGGCCGGTAGCGGCGAAAATCGCGCTATTTTTGGCTGGTAGCGGCGAAAATCGCGATTTTTGCCCGCCAGCTGCGAAAATGGCATGGTTTTTGCGCAAAATAGCGTGGTTTCGGCAGTTAGCGGCAAAAATAGCCCGATTTTTGGCCGCTAGCGGCAAAAATCGCGATTTTTACCCGCCAGCTGCGAACATCGCATGGCTTTTGGCCGGTAGCGGCGAAAATCGCGCGGTTTTTGGCCGGTAGCAGCGAAAATCGCGCTATTTTTGGCCGGTAGCGGCGAAAATCGCGATTTTTTCCCGCCAGCTGCGAAAATCGCATGGTTTTTTACTGGTAGCGGCGAAAATCGCGCGGTTTTTGGCCGGTAGCGGCGAAAATTGCGCTATTTTAGGCTGGTAGCGGCGAAAATCGCGATTTTTGCCCGCCAGCGGCGAAAATCGCATGGTTTTTGGCCGGTAGCGGCGAAAATCGAGCGGTTTTTGGATAGTAGCGGCGAAAATCGCACTATTTTTGGCCGGTAGCGGCGAAAATCGCGATTTTTGTCTGCCAGCTGCGAAAATCGCATGGTTTTTGCGCAAAATAGCGCGGTTTTCGGTCGTTAGCGGCAAAAATAGCCCGATTTTTGGCCGCTAGAGGCAAAAATCGCGATTTTTGCCTGCCAGCTGCGAAAATCGCATGGTTTTTGACCGGTAGTGGCGAAAATCGAGCGGTTTTTGGCCGGTAGCGGCGAAAATCGCGCTATTTTTGGGCGGTAACGGCGAAAATCGCGATTTTTTCCCGCCAGCTGCAAAAATCGCATGGTTTTTGGCCGGTAGCGGCGAAAATCGAGCGGTTTTTGGCCGGTAGCGGCAAAAATCGCGCTATTTTTGGCCGGTAGAGGCGAAAATCTCGATTTTTGCCCGCGAGCTGCGAAAATCGCATGGTTTTTGGCTGGTAGTGGCGAAAATCGCGTTGTTTTTGGCCGGTAGCGGCGAAAATCGCGCTATTTTTGGCTGGTAGCGGCGCCAGCTGCGAAAATCGCATGGTTTTTGGCCGGTAGCGGCGAAAATCGAGCGGTTGGTTTTTGGCCGGTAGCGGCGAAAATCGCGCTATTTTTGGCCGGTAGAGGCGAAAATCGCGATTTTTGCCCGCCAGCTGCGAAAATCGCATGGTTTTTGGCTGGTAGCGGCGAAAATCGCGCGGTTTTTGGCCGGTAGCGGCGAAAATCGCGCTATTTTTGGCTGGTAGCGGCGAAAATCGCGATTTTTGCCCGCCAGCTGCGAAAATGGCATGGTTTTTGCGCAAAATAGCGCGGTTTTCGGCCGTTAGCGGCAAAAACAGCCCGATTTTTGGCCGCTAGAGGCAAAAATCACGATTTTTGCACCGCCAGCTGAGGAAATCGCATGGTTTTTGGCCAGTAGCGGCGAAAATCGCGCGGTTTTTGGCAGGTAGCGGCGAAAATCGCAATTTTTGCCGCCAGCTGCGAAAATCGCATGGTTTTTGGCCGGTAGCGGCGAAAATCGAGCGGCTCTTGTCAGGTAGCGGTGAAAATCGCGCTATTTTTGGCCGATAGAGGCGAAAATCGCTATTTTTGTCCGCCAGCGGCGAAAATCGCAATTTTTGCCGCCAGCTGCGAAAATCGCATGGTTTTTGAGCAAAATAGCGCGGTTTTCGGCCGTTAGCGGCAAAAATCAGCCCGATTTTTGGCCGCTAGAGGCAAAAATCGCGATTTTTGCCCGCCAGCTTCGAAAATCGCATGGTTTTTGGCCGGTAGCGGCGAAAATCGAGCGGTTTTAGGCCGGTAGCGGAGAAAATCGCGCTATTTTTGGCTGGTAGCGGCGAAAATCGCGATTTTTTCCTGCCAGCTGCGAAAATCTTATGGGTTTTGGCCGGTAGCGGCGAAAATCGAGCGGTTTTTGGCCAGTAGCGGCGAAAATCGCGCGGTTTTTGGCAGGTAGTGGCGAAAATCGCGCTATTTTTGGCCGGTAGCGGCGAAAATCGCAATTTTTGCCGCCAGCTGCGAAAATCGCATGGTTTTTGGCCGGTAGCGGCGAAAATCGAGCGGCTCTTGTCAGGTAGCGGTGAAAATCGCGCTATTTTTGGCCGATAGAGGCGAAAATCGCTATTTTTGTCCGGCAGCTGCGAAAATCGCATGGTTTTTGAGCAAAATAGCGCGGTTTTCGGCCGTTAGCGGCAAAAACAGCCCGATTTTTGGCCGCTAGAGGCAAAAATCGCGATTTTTGCCCGCCAGCTTCGAAAATCGCATGGTTTTTGGCCGGTAGCGGCGAAAATCGAGCGGTTTTAGGCCGGTAGCGGAGAAAATCGCGCTATTTTTGGCTGGTAGCGGCGAAAATCGCGATTTTTTCCTGCCAGCTGCGAAAATCTTATGGGTTTTGGCCGGTAGCGGCGAAAATCGAGCGGTTTTTGGCCAGTAGCGGCGAAAATCGCGCTATTTTTGGCCGGTAGCGGCGAAAATCGCAATTTTTGCGCGCCAGCTGCGAAAATCGCATGATTTTTGCGCAAAATAGCGCGGTTTTCGGCCGTTAGCGGCAAAAATCGCCCGATTTCTGGCCGCTAGCGGCGAAAATCGTACCGTTTTTGGCCGCTAGCGTTGAAAATCGCGCTATTTTTGGCCGGTAGCGGCGAAAATCGCGATTTTTGCCCGCCAGCTGCGAAAATCGCATGGTTTTTGCGCAAAATAGCGCGGTTAGCGGCAAAAATCGCCCGATTTTTGGCCACTAGCGGCGAAAATCGCTTGATTTTTGGCCGGTAGCGGCGAAAATCGCGATTTTTGCACCGCCAGCTCCGAAAATCGCATGGTTTTTGGCCGGTAGCGGCGAAAATCGCTCGGTTTTTGGCTGGTAGCTGCGAAAATCGCGCTATTTTTGGCTGGTAGCGGCGAAAATCGCGATTTTTGCCCGCCAGCTGCGAAAATCGCATGGTTTTTGGCCGGTAGCGGCGAAAATCGAGCGGTTTTTGGCGGGTAGCGGAGAAAATCGCGATTTTTGCCCGCCAGCGGCGAAAATCGCACGGTTTCAGGGCGCTAGCGGCGAAAATCGCGCTATTTTTGGCCGGTAGCGGCGAAAATCGCGATTTTTGCCCGCCAGGTAACACAATTGTATTATTGACACGACGAGTATAATCGACATAGTTTTTATATATGTTGCCGGTCGAACGCATCCTTATGTGACCTTTAATACTTATGTTCTTATAGAACATTCTAATGCGAGCACATTGGTTCAAAAATGAAATACATACATCGACAAATAATGTCAGGACAATGAATTGAATATACACTTTTCAAAGCGAGTTTCGCCGATATGCCCCCGCGGGTAACACTTCGACCACTTCCCACACTGTTTTGGGTGGGCTACGACATTGAATCTATATTTATATGCATATTTCCGTGTAGAGAATGTTATTGCGATTCCAATGATACCACAATTAGCGAAGTAGGACAACAGTAGGCTTCGCAACCATTAAGAGAGTGGAAACATTTTGTTGCTGTTTGGCGCTCTCGGCTAGTGATCTGAATAGTTTTTTATTTAGTGTTGATAATCCTTATGCTTTGGCGGCATTTTATAGATACGTTCTTATAGACAATTTTATTGCGAACACAGTGATACCAAATTTAAATACATGCGCCTTCAATTATTGTCAGGACAGTCAAAAGAGTGTACACTTTTTCGGTCTTACCGCATAGGCGCGCGAAGCGCCAAAAGCATCTGGGGTATGATTTTTTTTTGAGCGCCGAGAGCGCGAAAGTGTTAATTAATTAAAATGTCTGAAATCTCGGAAATTTGACTCCTGAGCGTGATTTTTTATCCAAATTCTGACTCTCTGCACCTATTTTCAGTTTCAAATTACGACTTTTTATACCGAAAATATGCCAATTACTGAAAACTGCTATGGGTCATATTTTGCCCAAACCCCCCTGCAGTTTTCAAAATGTCGGAAATTTGACTCCTCAGCGTGATTTTTGAGCCGAATTCTGACTCTCTGCACCTATTTTCAGTTTTAAATTACGACTTTTCATACCGAAAATATGCCAATTACTGAAACGACGATGGGTCATATTTTGCCCAAACCCCCCTGCAGTTTTTAAGCACTTTGGCGCTTTCCTGCAGACCGTCGTTGTCACCAATATTATTAATCACACCGCACGCGTGCCCCTCTCGGGAGTCACGAGCAAAAATATTTGTATAAAATCCATTTATTATCCGATCAACTTGGGAATAGTTTACAAATGTTTGCCAAGAAATTTTCGTTTTCTCTAATAGCCGAACAGCTTATTAAAGAAAGCGGCGTGGCAGTGAATCATCGTGGTAAAACAATTGTATTATTGACACGACGAGTATAATCGACGTAGTTTTTATATATGTTGCCGGTCAAACGCATCCTTATGTGACCTTTAATACTTATGTTCTTATAGAACATTCTATTGCGAGCACATTAGTACAAAAATGAAATACATACATCGACAAATATTGTCAGGACAGTGAATTGAATATACACTTTTCAAAGCGAGTTTCGCCGATTTGCCGCCGCGGGTAACACTTCGACCACTTCCCACACTGTTTTGGGTGGGCTACGACATTGAATCTATATTTATATGCATATGTCCGTGTAGAGAATTTTATTGCGATTCCAATGATACCACAATTAGCGAAGTAGGACAACTCTAGGCTTCGCAACCATTAAGAGAGTTTTAACATTTTGTTGCTGTTTGGTGCTCTTGGCTAGTGATCTGAATAGTTTTTTATTTGGTGTTGATAATCTTTATGCTTTGACGGCATTTTATAGATATGTTCTTATAGACAATTTTATTGCGAACACAGTGATACCAAATTTAAATACGTGCGCCTTCAATTATTGTCAGGACAGTCAAAAGAGTGTACACTTTTTCGGTCTTACCGCATAGGCGCGCGAAGCGCCAAAAGCATCTGGGGTATGATTTTTTTTTCAACGCCGTGAGCGCGAAAGTGTATTAAAATGTCGGAAATGACGGAAATTTGACTCCTGAGCGTGATTTTTGAGCCGAATTCTGACTCTCTGCACCTATTTTCAGTTTTAAATTATGACGTTTCATACCGAAAATATGCCAATTACTCAAAACGGCGATGGGTCATATTTTGCCCAAACCCCCCTGCAGTTTTTAAAATGTCTGAAATATCGGAAATTTGACTCCTGAGCGTGATTTTTGAGCCGAATTCTGACTCTTCGCAAATATTTTCAGTTTCAAATTACGACGTTTCATACCGAAAATGTGCCAATTACTGTAAACGGCAATGGGTCATATTTTGCCTAAACCCCCCTGCAGTTTTCAAAATGTCGGAAATGTCGGAAATTTGACTCCTGAGCGTGATTTTTTATCCAAATTCTGACTCTCTGCACCTATTTTCAGTTTCAAATTACGACTTTTTATACCGAAAATATGCCAATTACTGAAAACGGCGATGGGTCATTGTGACAATAATCTCCTTCAAGAGATTGAGCCTGCTCTTCCCTCCACAAACACGTCGTTGAAATTATATAAAACGACTATGGAAGACATGTCCAACAACAACAACAACAACACCAGCAAGGCTTGCCAGGGTGAGCAAAACGGATGCAGCCAGCCACCTGTTCGGACTCAAACCACCAAACTACATGTTGATCGCTACCGGCTCCGCTGATTGGTCGCCGGTCTGGCTGCACCTGCACTCGCCCCCCATACTACTTGATGTCTGGGGTCGCCCCACCCTCATACCTCAGAATGTTCAGTGCTCTCGTTGTCACCACTCCTCCCAGCTAGACGCTAGCGTGTACTGAGAGAAGTGGTGGCTTAAAGCCAATATTCCAGCACCCTCTCATTTACTTTTGTATTGCACTTCTTGTTATTTTGCCTTAACGTAACTTTTCATTGTGTCATCTAATTATTCTTATTATTTTGATTGATTTTATTATAAGAATTTGTTTGTGCATTTTATTCATGATTTGATTTAATTAACGTAATTAAAATTTCATTGTTAAAGTTTACTTGTGTTTTGTGTGTCTTCTCCTTACCTTACCACAGACGAAGTTCCAGTTTTTTCTATTTTTTTTATAACTATGTGACGAGGCCATACCCCTAGCCTTAAACAGCCGAACACCAACGCGTTACCGTCACAAGTTATATGGGGGCCTGTCCTAGGAGCTTCACTCAGGTACTGGTGCCAAGTGGTAATTTATGGTAAGCGTATTTAACTTTGTTAACGTAGCTTTACTATTTTTCATATTCAATTCATTTTTTATAAGGTGCGGTGTATTGTGCATTACGAGAGTAACATATAGTGAAGGTGAGACAACTTTGGATTACGTGGTGACTGTAGGCCGCAGTCATACTCTTAATTGGTCATCTCTCCCTCCGTGTTATTACTCGTGTTTACCATCTATGTCCCTTGAATATTTCTCATTCTGACAGATCATCATATTGGTACCCTGGTACTGTGGTCTGCCCCGGGTCAAGAGTACCCAATCTTCTGCAATCTGACTGTAGGAGGACAAAGAGGGCCATAGTTCCTCTAGCTCGAACTTTAGTTGCTGAATTGGGACCTCAGCAGCAGTTCTCGTCACAAGTTGACACCTCGCACCCCTACACGTCAGTCAGAGATGATGATACATACAACGGTAGGGAATTAGCTTATTTTTTCAGAGCACAAAAGTTCGCTAATTCTGTAAGTATCATATTAAATTCAGTAGGAAAAACTTGCTTTATGTCCTATAGAGACTTGGCAAGGTATGCCTACATCCTTGGACTACCAATTTTACTTTTGAAGCATTTAACTGTTTCATTTGTTTTCGAAACTTTGTTTCATTTGTTAGTAGGATTTTCTTGCCCTTATTCTCTTACATGAGTACCGGGTACAAGATTTCCTGCGCCCTTGATTTAATTTAATCATTTAATATCTCACTTAACGTTAATTGTTAAAGATCACACAGGATAGGTACCAGTTGCCACGTTGTCCTGTTTCTGACATTTCACTATTGAATATTCGTGTACCTTTATTTGCTAATTTCACCATGTTTCGTCTCCAAACTTTCCGTGCAAATCCAGCAGGTGAAATAGGAACTTTAAGTCGTGCCAAGAGGACTGAATTACAAACTCTTGCACATGAGTATCAACTAGAAGTTCCCTACCAAGCCAACAAAAATGACCTACACAACCTGTTGCTGGATTACTATTTAGAGCAAGGTAAGATAGACTCTGAAACTCATGAAACTTACTATATTGCAGAGAAAACTGACTTGGCAACGATGAAACTTAAACTAGAGCTGGCCAAGATTGAACGTGAGCAGCAAAGAGAAGCAGCTGCCATACGAAGGGAAGAACACGAACGCGAAGCCGCTTTGAGGAGAGACGAACACGAACGTGAGGTCGCATTACTCCGTGAACGTGAACGAGTACAGCTTGAAACCAAACAACGCGAGTTGGAAATACAACGCGAACATGACAAGCAACAAGCGACTCTGGCTCTAGAGTGTCGTCAACGTGAAATCGCCTTGGAAACTTCCCACTTCACTCAACGCCAGCAAGCTACTGCCAATCTTCCCGTCAGTTTTAATATATCACATGCAAGTAAGTTAATGCCATCCTTTGTAGAAGCAGAAGTTGATGTGTTTTTCACCACCTTTGAAACCCTTGCTAATCAACTCAGTTGGCCTGTCGACCAATGGGCCACACTTCTCAGAGTCCATCTTACAGGTAGAGCTGCAGTCACACTCAGTACTTTGGCGTCTGAGAATGACTACTACACTCTGAAACAAGCAGTGTTGGACGCCTACCTACTTTCCACAGAAAGTTATAGAAGGAAATTCCGTGACCACCTGAAGGCAAGTACCACTACCTTCCTTGAGTTTGCTAACACGAAACGGAGGTATTTCATGAAATGGCTGGAAGCAGCACATGTCTCTACTTTTACAGAACTCGTCAACCTGATGCTTGTTGAAGAATTCTTGAGACGTGTGCCACCTCCTGTCCGCCTCTACTTAGCAGATAAAGAAGAAACCGACTACCTGAAGTGTGCTAAGTCGGCTGACACTTACAGCCTCATCCACCGGCTGACACCCGAACCATCCTCCAGTAAGAAGTCGTGGTACAGTTACGAGAAGGTGAGCCCCGATCAAGCTGGTTCACAACTGTACTGCAAGTATTGTAGACTCTATGGACATACCATAGACAAGTGTGGTAAGTCTCAATACAAGGGAACCACTGACCAACAAAGACCCAAACCAACTCCTCCTAAGTCCGGTAAGCCTGTGATGAATGTTGGTGTTAATGTTAATGATCTTTCTCTTTTCAGTAACCACCTGTATACTGGAACTGTCTCTGCCAACGGTTCAAATCCGGAGGGACGTTTCAAATTGAAGATCTTGAGGGACACAGCGGCTCTACAATCGATCATCTTGAAGTCGGCTGTGCCCAACATAGTCTACACCGGGGAAACAGTCTTCATCACTGACCTCACTGCTACCACTCCATACCCTCTCGCCAGAGTCCACCTGGATTGTCCCTACGTGAACGGGGAAGTCCAAGTCGCCGTCAGGGAAAAGCCTTTTCCCATGCCTGGAGTGCAACTTCTCCTAGGCAACGACTTGGCAGAAGACCTGCAACCGACCAACCTGATCGTCATGGACAAACCCCAGGTGTGTAACTCTGTGCCAATAAACCCTATTCTTGAGTATGTTCCAGCAGAGGTTCAAGAGAGTGATGAAGTTTCTCCTCCGGTTCTCGTGACCACCCGTGCACAAGCCGCACGTCCACAGCCAGCTGACTCTACTGCTACCGCTGTCCCTCAAGACCCTCAGAAACTCCCCCCGCATCTGACCAAGTTGGAGTTCCGTAAGTTGCAGAGGGAAGATCTTACTTTAACACCATTGTTTTTCCAGGCTGAGACTCAACCCGACAGTATTCCTGGGTTCTTCCTAGAGAACGACTTGCTCTACCGCAGATATAGACCCAGTAAACTGAAGGAGGAGGACGATTGGGCCAACATCGAACAACTTGTGATTCCCACCAGCCTGCGGCCCACTATTCTACACCTGGCCCACGGAGCATTCTCCCACTACGGCTTCAACAAGACTTACCATGGGATTCGTCAAGACTACTACTGGCCAGGTATGGTAAATAACGTCAAACAGTACGTAAAACAGTGTCATACATGTCAGATGGCAGGCAAACCGAACGTCTCCATTCCCAGAGCACCACTGATTCCCATACAGGTGCCTGCGGAACCTTTCCACAGACTCATAATAGACTGTGTTGGTCATTTACCTCGGACCAGTTCAGGTAACGCCTACATCCTAACCATCCTGTGTCCTACCACCAGATTTCCCATAGCAGTTCCAGTGAAGAACATCACGGCTGCTACGGTTATAAAACATCTATTGAAGATCTTCACTCAATACGGATTTCCCAGGGAGATTCAAAGTGACTGTGGCACCAACTTCACCAGTGATCTCTTCAAAAGGACACTGGAGGAGTTCAACATCAAACAGGTATTGTCCAGCCCCTATCATCCTGCTTCACAGGGTTCTCTTGAACGTAGTCATCAGACCATCAAAGCACTCTTGAAAAAGTTTTGTAGTGAAACCTCAAAGGATTGGGATAAGCAGATTGACCTAATAATGTGTATTTTCAGAAGTCTCCCCAATGAGTCCCTAGGAGTATCTCCTTATGAGATGCTCTACGGCCGTAAGTGCCGTACTCCCCTTAAGGCTTTCAAAGACTCTCTCAGAGATGCCACCTTCAGTGAGCATCAGAATGTGCCCCAGTTTCTTCAAAACCTTCAACACATTCTAGAGAGAGTCCACCGCTTTGCCCATGATAATCTATTGAAAGCCCAGGTGAGAATGAAGACTCATTACGACCAGACCAGCAAAGTAAGAAAATTCAAGCCGGGAGACTTCGTCCTTGCCTATTTCCCTATCCCAGGTTCACCAATACAAAACAGATTTTCAGGACCCTACTGCGTCAAAGAGTGCAGAGGCAACAACACTTACGTCATAGAGACTCCAGATAGGCGGCGGAAGACCCAGCTGTGCCACGTCAACCTCCTGAAGCAATATAATGGTACTCCTCCCACTGTCTTGACTAACTATTCCACATTCACAGAACCCTACATCCACAGTGAGACCTTCCCAGCTTCTCCTCCCGAAAGCACTGACAAGGAGTCAGCGCTTTCTAATTCCGAAATCCTTAATGATCTTCCCAAATGCTTTCAGGATAATAATCGTGCTCCTTTGCCCTCTTCTAATTCCACTCTCACCTCGTCAGATAAGCCCTTCATCCTCCATGTCGACGCCAATGGTACCGACGATGGTGGTGTCGTGATGCAGCAACGAGGCGAGAAGAATACACCTGTCAGCGACTACTGCTACAAGGAACGACGGAACAATTGGCAAGGAACTACTCTTCCTCATCCTGAAGCTTCAGCACTTCACTTCACACCTGAAAAGTGCTCGGTCCACCATCAATACGGACCACACCACCCTACACCTCCTGCAGCACGCCCACTTCTCATCTCAACGTCTTCTACTATGGGCTTGCTACCTGCAGAAATTCAACCTGGAGACACGCTATACCAAGAGTCTGACAACATCTTAGCCCATGATCTCTCCAGAGTTTATAAAGTAGAAGCGACTCCATCCATTACTCCACCACATAACGACGTACTTCTTCCAGAACCGCAGGCTTCGGGGGAGAGTTGTGACAATAATCTCCTTCAAGAGATTGAGCCTGCTCTTCCCTCCACAAACACGTCGTTGAAATTATATAAAACGACTATGGAAGACATGTCCAACAACAACAACAACAACACCAGCAAGGCTTGCCAGGGTGAGCAAAACGGATGCAGCCAGCCACCTGTTCGGACTCAAACCACCAAACTACATGTTGATCGCTACCGGCTCCGCTGATTGGTCGCCGGTCTGGCTGCACCTGCACTCGCCCCCCATACTACTTGATGTCTGGGGTCGCCCCACCCTCATACCTCAGAATGTTCAGTGCTCTCGTTGTCACCACTCCTCCCAGCTAGACGCTAGCGTGTACTGAGAGAAGTGGTGGCTTAAAGCCAATATTCCAGCACCCTCTCATTTACTTTTGTATTGCACTTCTTGTTATTTTGCCTTAACGTAACTTTTCATTGTGTCATCTAATTATTCTTATTATTTTGATTGATTTTATTATAAGAATTTGTTTGTGCATTTTATTCATGATTTGATTTAATTAACGTAATTAAAATTTCATTGTTAAAGTTTACTTGTGTTTTGTGTGTCTTCTCCTTACCTTACCACAGACGAAGTTCCAGTTTTTTCTATTTTTTTTTATAACTATGTGACGAGGCCATACCCCTAGCCTTAAACAGCCGAACACCAACGCGTTACCGTCACAAGTTATATATATAACTTGTGACGGTAACACGTTGGTGTTCGGCTGTTTAAGGCTAGGGGTATGGCCTCGTCACATAGTTATAAAAAAAAAGTAGAAAAAACTGGAACTTCGTCTGTGGTAAGGTAAGGAGAAGACACACAAAACACAAGTAAACTTTACCAATGAAATTTTAATTACGTTAATTAAATCAAAACATGAATAAAATGCACAAACAAATTCTTATAATAAAATCAAGCAATCAAAATAATAAGAATACTTAAATGACACAATGAAAAGTTACGTTAAGACAAAATAACAAGAAGTGCAATATACAAGTAAATGGGAGGTGCTGGAATATTGGCTTAAGCTACCACTTCCCTCAGTACACGCTAGCGTCTAGCCGGGAGGAGTGGTAACAACGAGAGCACAAAATATTCTTGGGCAAATAATATTTTGCCCAAACCCCCCTGCAGTTTTCAAAATGTCTGAAATGTCGGAAATTTGACTCCTGAGCGTCATTTTTTATGCAAATTCTGACTCTCTGCACCTATTTTCAGTTTCAAATTACTACTTTTTATACCGAAAATATGCCAATTACTGAAAACGGCGATGGGTCATATTTTGCCCAAACCCCCCTGCAGTTTTCAATATGTCTGAAATGTCGGAAATTTGACTCCTGAACGTGATTTTTGAGCCGAATTCTGACTCTCTGCACCTTTTTTCAGTTTCAAATTACGACTTTTCATACCGAAAATATGCCAATTACTGAAAACAACGATGGGTCATATTTTGCCCAAACCCCCCTGCTGTTTTTAAACACTTTGGCGCATTCCTGCAGACCGTCGTTGTCACGAATTTTATTAATCACACCGCACGCGTGCCCCTCTCGGGAGTCACGAGCAAAAATATTTGTATAAAATCCATTTATTATCCGATCAACTTGGGAATAGTTTACAAATGTTTGCCATGAAATTAACATTTTTTCTAAAAGCCGAACAGCTTAATAAAGAAAACGCCGTGACAGTGAATCATCGTGGTAAAACAATTGTATTATTGACACGACGAGTATAATCGACGTAGTTTTTATAAATGTTGCCGGTCGAACGCATCCTTATGTGACGTTTAATACTTATGTTCTTATAGAACATTCTATTGCGAGCACATTGGTATAAAAATGAAATACATACATCGACAAATAATGTCAGGACAGTGAATTGAATATACACTTTTCAAAGCGAGTTTCGCCGATATGCCGCCGCGGGTAACACTTCGGCCACTTCCCACACTGTTTTGGGTGGGCTACGACATTGAATCTATATTTATATGCATATGTCCGTGTAGAGAATTTTATTGCAATTCCAATGATACCACAATTAGCGATGTAGGACAAATGTAGGCTTCGCAACCATTAAGAGAGTGGAAACATTTTGTTGCTGTTTGGCGCTCTCGGCAAGTGATCTGAATAGTTTTTTATTTGGTGTTGACAATCCTCATGCTTTGGCGGCATTTTATAGATATGTTCTTATAGACAATTTTATTGCGAACACAGTGATACCAAATTTAAATACGTGCGCCTTCAATTATGGTCAGGACAGTCAATAGAGTGTACACTTTTTCGGTCTTACCGCATAGGCGCGCGATGCCCGGAAAGCGTCGGGGGTATGATTTTTTTTTCAATGCCGAGAGCGCGAAAGTGTATTAAAATGTCGGAAATGTCGGAAATTTGACTCCTGAGCGTGATTTTTGAGCCGAATTCTGACTCTCTGCACCTATTTTCAGTTTTAAATTACGACGTTTCATACCGAAAATATGCCAATTACTCAAAACGGCGATGGGTCATATTTTGCCCAAACCCCCCTGCAGTTTTTAAAATGTCTGAAATGTCGGAAATTTGACTCCTGAGCGTGATTTTTTAGCCGAATTCTGACTCTTCGCAAATATTTTCAGTTTCAAATTATGACGTTTCTTACCGATAATGTGCCAATTACTGTAAACGGCAATGGGTCATATTTTGCCTAAAACCCCCTGCAGTTTTCAAAATGTCTGAAATGTCGAAAATTTGACTCCTGAGCGTGATTTTTTATCCAAATTCTGACTCTCTGCACCTATTTTCAGTTTGAAATTACGACTTTTTATACCGAAAATATGCCAATTACTGAAAACGGCGATGGGTCATATTTTGCCCAAACCCCCCTGCAGTTTTTAAACACTTTGGCGCATTCCTGCAGACCGTCGTTGTCACGAATATTATTAATCACACCGCACGCGTGCCCCTCTCGGGAGTCACGAGCAAAAATATTTGTATAAAATCCATTTATTATCCGATCATCCTGGGAATAGTTTACATATGTTTGCCATGAAATTTACGTTTTTTCTAATAGCCGAACAGCATAATAAAGAAAACGGCGTGGCAGTGAATCATCGTGGTAAAACAATTGTATTATTCACACGACGCGTATAATCGACGTAGTTTTTATATATGTTGCCGGTCGAACGCATCCTTATGTGACCTTTAATACTTATATTCTTATAGAACATTCTATTGCGAGCACATTGGTACAAAAATGAAATACATACATAGACAAATAATGTCAGGACAGTGAATTGAATATACACTTTTCAGAGCGAGTTTCGCCGATATGCCCCCGCTGGTAACACTTCGACCACTTCCCACACTGTTTTGGGTGGGCTACGACATTGAATCTATATTTATATGCATATTTCCGTGTAGAGAATGTTATTGCGATTCCAATGATACCACAATTAGCGAAGTAGGACAACAGTAGGCTTCGCAACCATTAAGAGAGTGGAAACATTTTGTTGCTGTTTGGCGCTCTCGGCTAGTGATCTGAATAGTTTTTTATTTAGTTTTGATAATCCTTATGCTTTGGCGGCATTTTATAGATATGTTCTTATAGACAATTTTATTGCGAACACAGTGATACCAAATTTAAATACGTGCGCCTTCAATTATTGTCAGGACAGTCAAAAGAGTGTACACTTTTTCGGTCTTACCGCATAGGCGCGCGAAGCGCCAAAAGCATCTGGGGTATGATTTTTTTTTGAGCGCCGAGAGCGCGAAAGTGTTAATTAATTAAAATGTCTGAAATGTCGGAAATTTTACTCCTGAGCGTGATTTTTGAGCCGAATTCTGACTCTGCACCTATTTTCAGTTTCAAATTACGACGTTTCATACCGAAAATATGCTTAATTACTGTAAACGGCAATGGGTCATATTTTGCCTAAACCCCCCTGCAATTTTTAAAATGTCCGAAATGTCGGAAATTTGACTCCTGAGCGTGATTTTTTATCCAAATTCTGACTCTTTGCACCTATTTTCAGTTTCAAATTACGACTTTTTATACCGAAAATATGCCAATTACTGAAAACTGCTATGGGTCATATTTTGCCCAAACCCCCCTGCAGTTTTCAAAATGTCGGAAATTTGACTCCTCAGCGTGATTTTTGAGCCGAATTCTGACTCTCTGCACCTATTTTCAGTTTTAAGTTACGACTTTTCATACCGAAAATATGCCAATTGCTGAAACGACGATGGGTCATATTTTGCCCAAACCCCCCTGCAGTTTTTAAACACTTTGGCGCATTCCTGCAGACCGTCGTTGTCACCAATATTATTAATCACACCGCACGCGTGCCCCTCTCGGGAGTCACGAACAAAAATATTTGTATAAAATCCATTTATTATCCGATCAACTTGGGAATAGTTTACAAATGTTTGCCAAGAAATTTTCGTTTTCTCTAATAGCCGAACAGCTTATTAAAGAAAGCGGCGTGGCAGTGAATCATCGTGGTAAAACAATTGTATTATTGACACGACAAGTATAATCGACGTAGTTTTTATATATGTTGCCGGTCAAACGCATCCTTATGTGACCTTTAATACTTATGTTCTTATAGAACATTCTATTGCGAGCACATTAGTACAAAAATGAAATACATACATCGACAAATATTGTCAGGACAGTGAATTGAATATACACTTTTCAAAGCGAGTTTCGCCGATATGCCGCCACGGGTAACACTTCGACCACTTCCCACACTGTTTTGGGTGGGCTACGACATTGAATCTATATTTATATGCATATGTCTGTGTAGAGAATTTTATTGCGATTCCAATGATACCACAATTAGCGAAGTAGGACAACTCTAGGCTTCGCAACCATTAAGAGAGTTTTAACATTTTGTTGCTGTTTGGCGCTCTTGGCTAGTGATCTGAATAGTTTTTTATTTGGTGTTGATAATCTTTATGCTTTGACGGCATTTTATAGATATGTTCTTATAGACAATTTTATTGCGAACACAGTGATACCAAATTTAAATACGTGCGCCTTTAATTATTGTCAGGACAGTCAAAGGAGTGTACACTTTTTCGGTCTTACCGCATAGGCGCGCGAAGCGCCGAAAGCATCTGGGGTATGATTTTTTTTTTGAACGCCAAGAGCACGAAAGTGTATTAAAATGTCTGAAATGTCGGAAATATGACTCCTGAGCGTGATTTTTGAGCCGAATTCTGACTCTCTGCACCTATTTTCAGTTTCAAATTTCGACGTTTCATACCGAAAATATGCCAATTACTGTAAAGGGCGATGGGTCATATTTTGCCAAAACCCCCCACCTGCAGTTTTCAAAATGTCTGAAATACCGTTAATTTGACTCCTGAGCGTGATTTTTTATCCGAATTCTGACTCTCTGCACCTATTTTCAGTTTCAAATTACGACTTTTTATACCGAAAAAATGCCTATTACTGAAAACATCGATGGGTCATATTTTGCCCAAACACCCCTGCAGTTTTCAAAATGTCTGAAATGTCGGAAATTTGACTCCTGAGCGTGATTTTGTATCCGAATTCTGACTCTCTGCACCTATATTCAGTTTCAAATTACGACGTTTCACAACGAAAATATGCCAATTACTGTAAACGGCGATGGGTCATATTTTGCCCAAACCCCCCTGCAGTTTTCAAAATATCTGAAATGTCGGAAATTTGACTCCTGAGCGTGATTTTTGAGCCGAATTCTGACTCTCTGCACCTATTTTCAGTTTCAAATTACGACTTTTTATACCGAAAATATGCCAATTACTGAAAACGGCGATGGGTCATATTTTGCCCAAACCCTCCTGCAGTTTTAAAATGTCTGAAATGTCGGAAATTTGACTCCTTAGCGTGATTTTTGAGCCGAATTCTGACTCTCTGCACCTATTTTCAGTTTCAAATTACGACTTTTTATACCGAAAATATGCCAATTACTGAAAACGGCGATGGGTCATATTTTGCCCAAACCCCCGTGCAGTTTTTAAAATGTCAGAAAAGTCGGAAATTTGACTCCTGAGCGTGATTTTTGAGCCGAATTCTGACTCTCTGCACCTTTTTTCAGTTTCAAATTACGACGTTTCATACCGAAAATATGCCAATTACTTTAAACGGCGATGGGTCATATTTTGACCAAACCCCCCTGCAGTTTTAAAAATGTCTGAAATGTCGGAAATTTGACTCCTGAGCGTGATTTTTGAGCCGAATTCTGACTCTCTGCACCTATTTTCAGTTTCAAATTACGACTTTTTATACCGAAAATATGCCAATTACTGAAAACGGCGATGGGTCATATTTTGCCTAAACCCCCCTGCAGTTTTCAAAATGTCTGAAATGTCGGAAATTTGACTCCTGAGCGTGAGTTTTGAGCCGAATTCTGACTCACTGCACCTATTTTCAGTTTCATATTACGACCTTTTATACCGAAAATATGCCAATTACTGAAAACGGCGATGGGTCATATTTTGCCCAAACCCCCCTGCAGTTTTAAAATGTCTGAAATGTCGGAAATTTGACTCCTGAGCGTGATTTTGTATCCGAATTCTGAATCTCTGCACCTATATTCAGTTTCAAATTACGACGTTTCACAACGAAAATATGCCAATTACTGTGAACGGCGATGGGTCATATTTTGCCTAAACCCCCCTGCAGTTTTCAAAATGTCTGAAATGTCGGAAATTTGACTCCTGAGCGTGATTTTTGTGCCGAATTCTTACTCTCTGCACCTATTTTCATTTTCAAATTACGAATTTTTATACCGAAAATATGCCAATTACTGAAAACATCGATGGGTCATATTTTGCCCAAACCACCTGCAGTTTTCATAATGTCTGAAATGTCCGAAATTTGACTCCTGAGCGTGATTTTTGAGCCGAATTCTGACTCTGCACCTATTTTAATTTTCAAATTACGACTTTTTATACCGAAAATATGAAATTACTGAAAACGGCGATGTGTCATATTTTGCCCAAACCCCCCTGCAGTTTACAAAATGTCTGAAATGTCGGAAATTTGATTCCTGAGCGTGATTTTTGAGCCGAATTCTGACTCTCTGCACCTATTTTCATTTTCAAATTACGACTTTTTATACCGAAAATAAGCCAATTACTGAAAACGGCGATGGGTCATATTTTGTCCAAACCCCCCTGCAGTTTTCAAAATGTCTGAAATGTCCGAAATTTGACTCCTGAGCGTGATTCTTGAGTCGAATTCTGACTCTCTGCACCTATTTTCATTTTCAAATTACGACTTTTTATACCGAAATTATGCCAGTTACTGAAAACGGCGATGGGTCATATTTTGCCCAAACCCCCCTGCAGTTTTCAAAATGTCTGAAATGTCCGAAATTTGACTCCTGAGCGTGATTTATGAGCCAAATTCTGACTCTCTGCACCTATTTTCATTTTCAAATTACGACCTTTTATACCGAAAATATGCCAATTACTGAAAACGGCGATGGGTCATATTTTGCCCAAACCCCCCCTGCAGTTTTCAAAATATCTGAAATGTCCGAAATGTGACTCCTGAGCGTGATTTTTGAGCCGAATTCTGACTCTCTGCACCTATTTTCAGTTTCAAATTACGAATTTTTATACCGAAAATATGCCAATTACTGAAAACGGCGATGGGTCATATTTTGCCCAAACCCCCCTGCAGTTTTCAAAATGTCTGAAATGTCAGAAATTTGACTCCTGAGCGTGATTTTTGAGCCGAATTCTGACTCTCTGCACCTATTTTCAGTTTCAAATTACGACTTATCATACCGAGAATATGCCAATTACTGAAAACGGCGATGGGTCATATTTTGCTCAAACCCCCCTGCAGTTTTCAAAATGTCGGAAATGTCGGAAATTTGACTCCTGAGTGTGATTTTTGAGCCGAATTCTGACTCTCTGCACCTATTTTCAGTTTCAAATTACGACTTTTCATACCGAAAATATGCCAATTACTGAAAACGGGGATGGGTCATATTTTGCTCAAACCCCCCTGCAGTTTTTAAAATGTCTGAAATGTCGGAAATTTGACTCCTGAGCGTGATTTTTGAGCCGAATTCTGACTCTCTGCACCTATTTTCAGTTTCAAATTACGACGTTTCATACCGAAAATATATCAATTACTGTAAACGGCGATGGGTCATATTTTGCCCAAAACCCCCTGCAGTTTTCAAAATGTCTGAAATGTCGGAAATTTTACTCCTGAGCGTGATTTTTTATCTGAATTCTGACTCTCTGCACCTATTTTCATTTTCAAATTACGACTTTTTATACCGAAAATATGCCAATTACTGAAAACGGGGATGGGTCATATTTTGCCCAAACCCCCCTGCAGTTTTCAAAATGTCTGAAATGTCGGAAATTTGATTCCTGAGCGTGATTTTTGAGCCGAATTCTGACTCTCTGCACCTATTTTCAGTATCAAATTACGACGTTTCATACCGAAAATATGCCAATTACTGAAAACGGCGATGGGTCATATTTTGCCCAAACGCCCCTGCAGTTATCAAAATGTCTGAAATCTCGGAAATTTGACTCCTCTGAGTGATTTTTGAGCCGAATTCTGACTCTCTGCACCTATTTTCATTTTCAAATTACGACATTTTATACCGAAAATATGCCAATTACTGAAAACGGCGTTGGGTCATATTGTGCCCAAACCCCCCTGCAGTTTGTAAAATGTCTGAAATGTCAGAAATTTGACTCCTGAGCGTGATTTTTGAGCCGAATTCTGACTCTCTGCACCTATTTTAATTTTCAAATTACGACTTTTTATACCGAAAATATGAAATTACTGAAAACGGCGATGTGTCATATTTTGCCCAAACCCCCCTGCAGTTTACAAAATGTCTGAAATGTCGGAAATTTGATTCCTGAGCGTGATTTTTTAACCGAATTCTGACTCTCTGCACCTATTTTCATTTTCAAATTACGACTTTTTATACCGAAAATAAGCCAATTACTGAAAACGGCGATGGGTCATATTTTGTCCAAACCCCCCTGCAGTTTTCAAAATGTCTGAAATGTCCGAAATTTGACTCCTGAGCGTGATTTATGAGCCAAATTCTGACTCTCTGCACCTATTTTCATTTTCAAATTACGACCTTTTATACCGAAAATATGCCAATTACTGAAAACGGCGATGGGTCATATTTTGCCCAAACCCCCCTGCAGTTTTCAAAATATCTGAAATGTCCGAAATGTGACTCCTGAGCGTGATTTTTGAGCCGAATTCTGACTCTCTGCACCTATTTTCAGTTTCAAATTACGACTTTTTATACCGAAAATATGCCAATTACTGAAAACGGCGATGGGTCATATTTTGCCCAAACCCCCCTGCAGTTTTCAAAATGTCTGAAATGTCAGAAATTTGACTCCTGAGCGTGATTTTTGAGCCGAATTCTGACTCTCTACACCTATTTTCAGTTTCAAATTACGACTTATCATACCGAGAATATGCCAATTACTGAAAACGGCGATGGGTCATATTTTGCTCAAACCCCCCTGCAGTTTTCAAAATGTCTGAAATGTCGGAAATTTGACTCCTGAGCGTGATTTTTGAGCCGAATTCTGACTCTCTGCACCTATTTTGAGTTTCAAATTACGACTTTTCATACCGAAAATATGCCAATTACTGAAAACGACGATGGGTCATATTTTGCCCAAACCCCCCTGCAGTTTTTAAACACTTTGGCGCATTCCTGCAGACCGTCGTTGTCACGAATATTATTAATCAAAACCGCACGCGTGCCCCTCTCGGGAGTCACGAGCAAAAATATTTGTATAAAATCCATTTATTATCCGATCAACTTGGGAATAGTTTACAAATGTTTGCCATGAAATTTACGTTTTCTCTAACAGCCGAACAGCTTATTCAAGAAAACGGCGTGGCAGTGAATCATCGTGGTAAAACAATTGTATTATTGACACGACGAGTATAATCGACGTAGTTTTTATATATGTTGCCGGTCGAACGCATCCTTATGTGACCTTTAATACTTATGTTCTTATAGAACATTCTATTGCGAGCACTTTGGTTAAAAAATGAAATACATACATCGACAAATAATGTCAGGACAGTGAATTGAATATACACTTTTCAAATCGAGTTTCGAAAATATGCCGCCGCGGGCAACACTTCGGGCACTTCCCACACTGTTTTGGGTGGGCTACGACATTGAATCTATATTTATATGCATATGTCCGTGTAGGGAATTTTTTGCGATTCCAATGATACCACAATTAGCGAAGTAGGACAACTGTAGGCTTCGCAACCATTAAGAGAGTGGAAACATTTTGTTGCTGTTTGGCGCTCTCGGCTAGTGATCTGAATAGTTTTTTATTTGGTGTTGATAATCCTAATGCTTTGGCGGCATTTTATAGATATGTTGTTATAGACAATTTTATTGCGAACACAGTGATACCAAATTTAAATACGGGCGCCTTTAATTATTGTCAGGACAGTCAAAAGAGTGTACACTTTTTCGGTCTTACTGCATAGGCGCGCGAAGCGCCGAAAGCATCTGGGGTATGATTTTTTTTGAACGCCAAGAGCAGGAAAGTGTAATAAAATGTCTGAAATGTCGGAAATTTGACTCCTGAGCGTGATTTTTGAGCCGAATTCTGACTCTCTGCACCTATTTTCAGTTTCAAATTACGACTTTTCATACCGAAAATATGCCAATTACTTAAAACGACGATGGGTCATATTTTGCCCAAACCCCCCTGCAATTTTTAAAATGTCTGAAATGTCGGAAATTTGACTCCTGAGCGTGATTTTTGAGCCGAATTCTGACTCTCTGCACCCATTTTCAGTTTCAAATTACGACGTTTCATACCGAAAATATGCCAATTACTGAAAACGACGATCGGTCATATTTTGCCCAAACCCCCCTGCAGTTTTTAAACACTTTGGCGCATTCCTGCAGACCGTCGTTGTCATGAATATTATTAATCAAAACCGCACGCGTGCCCCTCTCGGGAGTCACGAGCAAAAATATTTGTATAAAATCCATTTATTATCCGATCAACTTGGGAATAGTTTACAAATGTTTGCCATGAAATTTACGTTTTCTCTAATAGCCGAACAGCTTAATAAAGAAAACGGCGTGGCAGTGAATCATCGTGGTAAAACAATTGTATTATTGACACGACGAGTATAATCGACGTAGTTTTTATATATGTTGCCGGTCGAACGCATCCTTATGTCACCTTTAATACTTATGTTCTTATAGAACATTCTATTGCGAGCACATTGGTACAAAAATGAAATGCATACATCGACAAATAATGTCAGGATAGTGAATTGAATATACACTTTTCAGAGCGAGTTTCGCCGATATGCCGCCGCGGGTAACACTTCGGCCACTTTCCACACTGTTTTGGGTAGGCTACGACATTGAATCTATATTTATATGCATAAGTCCGTGTATAGAATTTCATTGCGGTTCCAATGATATCACAATTAGCGAAGTAGGACAACTGTAGGCTTCGCAACCATTAAGAGAGTTGAAACATTTTGTTGCTGTTTGGCGCTCTCGGCTAGTGATCTGAATAGTTTTTTATTTGGTGTTGATAATCCTTATGCTTTGGCGGCATTTTATAGATATGTTCTTATAGACAATTTTATTGCGAACACAGTGATACCAAATTTAAATACGTGCGCCTTCAATTATTGTCAGGACAGTCAAATGAGTGTACACTTTTTCGGTCTTACTGCATAGGCGCGCGAAGCGCCAAAAGCATCTGGGGTATGATTTTTTTTTTAACGCCAAGAGCAGGAAAGTGTAATAAAATGTCTGAAATGTCGGAAATTTGACTCCTGAGCGTGATTTTTGAGCCGAATTCTGACTCTCTGCACCTATTTTCAGTTTCAAATTACGACTTTTCATAACGAAAATATGCCAATTACTGAAAACGACGATGGGTCATATTTTGCCCAAACCCCCCTGCAGTTTTTAAACACTTTGGCGCATTCCTGCAGACCGTCGTTGTCACGAATATTATTAATCACACAGCACGCGTGCCCCTCTCGGGAGTCACGAGCAAAAATATTTGTATAAAATCCATTTATTATCCGATCAACTTGGGAATAGTTTACAAATGTTTGCCATGAAATTTACGTTTTCTCTAATAGCCGAACAGCTTATTAAAGAAAACGGCGTGGCAGTGAATCATCGTGGTAAAACAATTGTATTATTGACACGACGAGTATAATCGACGTAGTTTTTATATATGTTGCCGGTCGAACGCATCCTTATGTGACCTTTAATACTTATGTTCTTATAGAACATTCTATTGCGAGCACATTGGTATAAAAATGAAATACATACATCGACAAATAATGTCAGGACAGTGAATTGAATATACACTTTTCAAAGCGAGTTTCGCCGATATGCCGCCGCGGGTAACACTTCGGCCACTTCCCACACTGTTTTGGGTGGGCTACGACATTGAATCTATATTTATATGCATATGTCCGTTTAGAGAATTTTATTGCAATTCCAATGATACCACAATTAGGGAAGTAGGATAACTGTAGGCTTCGCAACCATTAAGAGAGTTGAAACATTTTGTTGCTGTTTGGCGCTCTCGGCTAGTGATCTGAATAGTTTTTTATTTGGTGTTGATAATCCTTATGCTTTGGCGGCATTTTATAGATATGTTCTTAAAGACAATTTTATTGCGAACACAGTGATACCAAATTAAAATACGTGCGCCTTCAATTATTGTCAGGACAGTAAAAAGAGTGTACACTTTTTCGGTCATACCGCATAGGAGCGCGAAGCGCCGAAAGCATCTGGGGTATGATTTTTTTTTGAACGCCAAGAGCAGGAAAGTGTAATAAAATGTCTGAAATGTCGGAAATTTGACTCCTGAGCGTGATTTTTGAGCCGAATTCTGACTCTCTGCACCTATTTTCAGTTTCAAATTACGACTTTTCATACCGAAAATATGCCAATTACTGAAAACGACGATGGGTCATATTTTGCCCAAAGCCCCCTGCAGTTTTTAAACACTTTGGCGCATTCCTGCAGACCGTCGTTGTCACGAATATTATTAATCACACCGCACGCGTGCCCCTCTCGGGAGTCACGACCAAAAATATTTGTATAAAATCCATTTATTATCCGATCAACTTGGGAATAGTTTACAAATGTTTGCCATGAAATTTACGTTTTCTCTAATAGCCGAACAGCTTATTAAGAAAACGGCGTGGCAGTGAATCATCGGGGTAAAACAATTATATTATTGACACGACGAGTATAATCGACCTAGTTTTTATATATGTTGCCGGTCGAACGCATCCTTATGTGACCTTTAATATTTATGTTCTTATAGAACATTCCATTGCGAGCACATTGGTACAAAAATGAAATACATACATCGACAAATAATGTCAGGACAGGGAATTGAATATACACTTTTCAAAGCGAGTTTCGCCGATATGCCCCCGCAGGTAACACTTCGGCCACTTCCCACACTGTTTTGGGTGGGCTACGACATTGAATCTATATTTATATGCATATGTCCGTTTAGAGAATTTTATTGCGATTCCAACGATACCACAATTAGCGAAGTAGGACAACTGTAGGCTTCGCAACCATTAAGAGAGTGGAAACATTTTTTGCTGTTTGGCGCTCTCGGCTAGTGATCTGAATAGTTTTTTATTTGGTGTTGATAATCCTTATGCTTTGGCGGCATTTTATAGATATGTTCTTATAAACAATTTTATTGCGAACACAGTGATACCAAATTTAAATACGTGCGCCTTCAATTATTGTCAGGACAGTCAAAAGAGTGTGCACATTTTCGGTCTTACCGCATTGGCGCGCGAAGCGCCGAAAGCATCTGGGGTATGATTTTTTTTTGAACGCCAAGAGCACGAAAGTGTAATAAAATGTCTGAAATGTCGGAAATTTAACTCCTGAGCGTGATTTTTGAGCCGAATTCTGACTCTCTGCACCTATTTTCAGTTTCAAATTACGACTTTTCATACCGAAAATATGCCAATTACTGAAAACGACGATGGGTCATATTTTGCCCAAACCTCCCTGCAGTTTTTAAACACTTTGGCGCATTCCTGCAGACCGTCGTTGTCACGAATATTATTAATCACACCGCACGCGTGCCCCTCTCGGGAGTCACGAGCAAAAATATTTGTATAAAATCCATTTATTATCCGATCAACTTGGGAATAGTTTACAAATGTTTGCCATGAAAGTTACGTTTTCTCTAATAGCCGAACAGCTTATTAAAGAAAACGGCGTGGCAGTGAATCATCGTGGTAAAACAATTGTATTATTGACACGACGAGTATAATCGACGTAGTTTTTATATATGTTGCCGGTCGAACGCATCCTTATGTGACCTTTAATACTTATGTTCTTATAGAACATTCTATTGCGAGCACATTGGTACAAAAATGAAATACATACATCGACAAATAATGTCAGGACAGTGAATTGAATATACACTTTTCAAAGCGAGTTTCGCTGATATGCCACCGCGGGTAACACTTCGGCCACTTCCCACACTGTTTTGGGTAGGCTACGACATTGAATCTATATTTATATGCATATGTCCGTGTAGAGAATTTTATTGCGATTCCAATGATACCACAATTAGCGAAGTAGGACAACTGTAGGCTTCGCAACCATTAAGAGAGTTGAAACATTTTGTTGCTGTTTGGCGCTCTCGGCTAGTGATCTGAATAGTTTTTTATTTGGTGTTGATAATCCTTATGCTTTGGCGGCATTTTATAGATATGTTCTTAAAGACAATTTTATTGCGAAGACAGTGATACCAAATTAAAATACGTGCACCTTCAATTATTGTCAGGACAGTAAAAAGAGTGTACACTTTTTCGGTCATACCGCATAGGCGCGCGAAGCGCTGAAAGCATCTGGGGTATGATTTTTTTTTGAACGCCAAGAGCAGGAAAGTGTAATAAAATGTCAGAAATGTTGGAAATTTGACTCCTAAGCGTGATTTTTGAGCCGAAATCTGACTCTCTGCACCTATTTTCAGTTTCAAATTACGACTTTTTGTACCGAAAATATGCCAATTACTGAAAACGGCGATGGGTCATATTTTGCCCAAACCCCCCTGCAGTTTTCAAAATGTCTGAAATGTCGGAATTTTGACTCCTGAGCGTGATTTTTCTACCGAATTCTGACTCTCTGCACCTATTTTCAGTTTCAAATTACGACGTTTCATACCGAAAATATGCCAATTACTGAAAACGGCGATGGGTCATATTTTGCCCAAACCGCCCTGCAGTTTTCAAAATGTCTGAAATGTCGGTAATTTGACTCCTGAGCGTGATTTTTGAGCCGAATTCTGACTCTCTGCACCAATTTTCAGTTTCAAATTACGCTCTTTTGGACAGAAAATATGCCAATTACTGAAAACGGCGATGGGTCATATTTTGCCCAAACCCCGCTCCAGTTTTCAAAATGTCTGAAATGTCGGTAATTTGACTCCTGAGCGTGATTTTTGAGCCGAATTCTGACTCTCTGCACCTATTTTCAGTTTCAAATTACGACGTTTCATACAGAAAATATGCCAATTACTGAAAACGGCGATGGGTCATATTTTGCCCAAACCCCCCTGCAGTTTTTAAAATGTCTGAAATGTCGGAAATTTGACACCTGAGTGTGATTTTTGATCCGAATTCTGACTCTCTGCACCTATTTTCAGTTTCAAATTACGACGTTTCATACCGAAAATATGCCAATTACTGTAAATGGCTATGGGTCATATTTTGCCCAAACCCCCCTGCAGTTTTCGAAATGTCTGAAATGTCGGAAATTTGACTCTTGAGCGTGACTTTTTATCCGAATTCTGACTCTCTGCACCTATTTTCAGTTTCAAATTACGAATTTTTATACCGAAAATATGCCAATTACTGAAAACGGCGATGGGTCATATTTTGCCCAAACCCCCCCTGCAGTTTTCGAAATGTCTGAAATGTCGTTAATTTGACTCCTGAGCGTGATTTTTTATCCGAATTCTGACTCTCTGCACCTATTTTCAGTTTCAAATTACGACTTTTTATACCGAAAATATGCCAATTACTGAAAACGGCGATGGGTCATATTTTGCCCAAACCCGCCTGCAGTTTTCAAAATGTCCGAAATGTCGAAAATGTGACTCCTGAGCGTGATTTTTGAGCCGAATTCTGACTCTCTGCACCTATTTTCAGTTTCAAATTACGACGTTTCATACCGAAAATATGCCAATTGCTGAAAACGGCGATGGGTCATATTTTGCCCAAACCCCCCTGCAGTTTTCAAAATGTCCGAAATGTCGGAAATTTGACTCCTGAGCGTGATTTTTTATCCGAATTCTGACTCTCTGCACCTATTTTCTGATTCAAATTACGACTTTTTATACCGAAAATATGCCAATTACTGAAAACGGTGATGGGTCATATTTTGCCAAAAACCCCTTTTTAAAATGTCTGAAATGTCGAAAATTTGACTCCTGAGCGTGATTTTTGAGCCGAATTCTGACTCTCTGCACCTATTTTCATTTTCAAATTACGACGTTTCATACCGAAAATATGCCAATTACTGTAAACGGCGATGGGTCATATTTTGCCCAAACCCCCCCTGCAGTTTTCGAAATGTCTGAAATGTCGGAAATTTGACTCCTGAGCGTGATTTTTGAGCCGAATTCTGACTCTCTGCACCTTTTTTCAGTTTCAAATTACGACTTTTTATACCGAAAATATGCCAATTCCTGGAAACGGCAATGGGTCATATTTTGCCCAAACCCCCCTGCAGTTTTTAAAATGTCCGAAATGTCGGAAATTTGACTCCTGAGCGTGATTTTTGAGCCGAATTCTGACTCTCTGCACCTATTTTCAGTTTCAAATTACGAACTTTCATACTGAAAATATGCCAATTGCTGGAAACGGCGATGGGTCATATTTTGCCCAAACCCCCCTGCAGTTTTCAAAATGTCTGAAATGTCGGAATTTTGACTCCTGAGCGTGATTTTTCTACCGAATTCTGACTCTCTGCACCTATTTTCAGTTTTAAATTACGACGTTTCATACCGAAAATATGCCAATTACTGAAAACGGCGATGGGTCATATTTTGCCCAAACCGCCCTGCAGTTTTCAAAATGTCTGAAATGTCGGTAATTTGACTCCTGAGCGTGATTTTTGAGCCGAATTCTGACTCTCTGCACCAATTTTCAGTTTCAAATTACGCTCTTTTGGACCGAAAATATGCCAATTACTGAAAACGGCGATGGGTCATATTTTGCCCAAACCCGCCTGCAGTTTTCAAAATGTCTGAAATGTCGGAAATTTGACTCCTTAGCGTGATTTTTGAGCCGAATTCTGACTCTCTGCACCTATTTTCAGTTTCAAATTACGACTTTTCATACCGAAAATATGCCAATTACTGAAAACGGCGATGTGTCATGTCATATTTTGCCCAAACCCCCCTGCAGTTTTCGAAATGTCTGAAATGTCGGAAATTTGACTCTTGAGCCGGATTTTTGAGCCGAATTCTGACTCTTTGCACCTATTTTCAGTTTCAAATTACGACTTTTTATACCGAAAATATGCCAATTACTGAAAACGGCGATGGGTCATATTTTGCCCACACCCCCCTGCAGTTTTCAAAATGTCTGAAATGTCGGAAATTTGACTCCTGAGCGTGATTTTTTATCCGAATTCTGACTCTCTGCACCTATTTTCAGTTTCAAATTACGACTTTTTATACCGAAAATATGCCAATTACTGAAAACGGCGATGGGTCATATTATGCCCAAACCCCCCTGCAGTTTTTAAAATGTCTGAAATGTCGAAAATTTGACTCCTGAGCGTGATTTTTGAGCCGAATTCTGACTCTCTGCACCTATTTTCAGTTTCAAATTTCGACTTTTCATACCGAAAATATGCAAATTACTGAAAACGGCGATGTGTCATGTCATATTTTGCCCAAACCCCCTTGCAGTTTTTAAAATGTCTGAAATGTCGGAAATTTGACTCCTGAGCGTGATTTTTTATCCGAATTCTGACTCTCTGCACCTATTTTCAGTTTCAAATTACGACGTTTCATACCGAAAATATGCCAATTACAGAAAACGGCGATGGGTCATATTTTGCCCAAACCCCCCCTGCAGTTTTCGAAATGTCTGAAATGTCGTTAATTTGACTCCTGAGCGTGATTTTTTATCCGAATTCTGACTCTCTGCACCTATTTTCAGTTTCAAATTACGACTTTTTATACCGAAAATATGCCAATTACTGAAAACGGCGATGGGTCATATTTTGCCCAAACCCGCCTGCAGTTTTCAAAATGTCCGAAATGTCGGAAATTTGATTCCTTAGCGTGATTTTTGAGCCGAATTCTTACTCTTTGCACCTATTTTCAGTTTCAAATTACGACTTTTTATACCGAAAATATGCCAATTATTGAAAACATCGATGGGTCATATTTTGCCCAAACCCCCCTGCAGTTTTCAAAATGTCTGAAATGTCGGAAATTTGACTCCTGAGCGTGATTTTGTATCCGAATTCTGACTCTCTGCACCAATTTTCAGTTTCAAATTACGCTCTTTTGGACCGAAAATATGCCAATTACTGAAAACGGCGATGGGTCATATTTTGCACAAACCCCCCTGCAGTTTTCAAAATGTCTGAAATGTCGGAAATTTGACTCCTGAGCGTGATTTTTGAGCCGAATTCTGACTCTCTGCACCTATTTTCAGTTTCAAATTACGACGTTTCATACCGAAAATATGCCAATTACTGAAAACGGCGATGGGTCATATTTTGCCCAAACCACCCTGCAGTTTTTAAAATGTCTGAAATGTCGGAAATTTGACACCTGAGCGTGATTTTTGATCCGAATTCTGACTCTCTGCACCTATTTTCAGTTTCAAATTACGACGTTTCATACCGAAAATATGCCAATTACTGTAAATGGCGATGGGTCATATTTTGCCCAAACCCCCCTGCAGTTTTCGAAATGTCTGAAATGTCGGAAATTTGACTCTTGGACGTGACTTTTTATCCGAATTCTGACTCTGCACCTATTTTCAGTTTCAAATTACGACTTTTTATACCGAAAATATGCCAATTACTGAAAACGGCGATGGGTCATATTTTGCCCAAACCCCCCTGCAGTTCTCAAAATGTCTGAAATGTCGGAAATTTGACTCCTGAGCGTGATTTTTTATCCGAATTCTGACTCTCTGCACCTATTTTCAGTTTCAAATTACGACTTTTTATACCGAAAATATGCCAATTACTGAAAACGGCGATGGGTCATATTTTGCCCAAACCCGCCTGCAGTTTTCAAAATATCTGAAATGTCGGAAATTTGACTCCTTAGCGTGATTTTTGAGCCGAATTCTGACTCTCTGCACCTATTTTGTTTCAAATTACTACTTTTCATACCGAAAATATGCCAATTACTGAAAACGGCGATGTGTCATGTCATATTTTGCCCAAACCCCCCTGCAGTTTTTAAAATGTCTGAAATGTCGGAAATTTGACTCTTGAGCCGGATTTTTGAGCCGAATTCTGACTCTTTGCACCTATTTTCAGTTTCAAATTACGACTTTTTATACCGAAAATATGCCAATTACTGAAAACGGCGATGGGTCATATTATGCCCAAACCCCCCTGCAGTTTTTAAAATGTCTGAAATGTCGAAAATTTGACTCCTGAGCGTGATTTTTGAGCCGAATTCTGACTCTCTGCACCTATTTTCAGTTTCAAATTTCGACTTTTCATACCGAAAATATGCAAATTACTGAAAACGGCGATGGGTCATATTTTGCCCAAACCCCCCTGCAGTTTTTAAAATGTCTGAAATGTCGGAAATTTGACTCCTGAGCGTGATTTTTTATCCGAATTCTGACTCTCTGCACCTATTTTCAGTTTCAAATTACGACGTTTCATACCGAAAATATGCCAATTACTGAAAACGGCGATGGGTCATATTTTGCCCAAACCCCCCTGCAGTTTTTAAAATGTCTGAAATGTCGGAAATTTGACTCCTGAGCGTGATTTTTGAGCAGAATTCTGACTCTCTGCACCTATTTTCAGTTTCAAATTACGACGTTTCATACCGAAAATATGCCAATTATTGTAAATGGCGATGGGTCATATTTTGCCCAAACCCCCCTGCAGGTTTCGAAATGTCTGAAATGTCGGAAATTTGACTCTTGAGCGTGACTTTTTATCCGAATTCTGACTCTCTGCACCTATTTTCAGTTTCAAATTACGACTTTTTATACCGAAAATATGCCAATTACTGAAAACGGCGATGGGTCATATTTTGCCCAAACCCCCCCTGCAGTTTTCGAAATGTCTGAAATGTCGGAAATTTGACTCCTGAGCGTGATTTTTTATCGTAATTCTGACTCTCTGCACCTATTTTCAGTTTCAAATTACGACTTTTTATACCGAAAATATGCCAATTACTGAAAACGGCGATGGGTCATATTTTGCCAAAACCCGCCTGCAGTTTTCAAAATGTCCGAAATGTCGGAAATTTGACTCCTTAGCGTGATTTTTGAGCCGAATTCTGACTCTCTGCACCTATTTTCAGTTTCAAATAACGACTTTTCATACCGAAAATATGCCAATTACTGAAAACGGCGATGTGTCATGTCATATTTTGCCCAAACCCCCCTGCAGTTTTTAAAATGTCTGAAATGTCGGAAATTTGACTCTTGAGCGGGATTTTTGAGCCGAATTTTGACTCTCTGCACCTATTTTCAGTTTCAAATTACGACTTTTTATACCGAAAATATGCCAATTACTGAAAACGGCGATGGGTCATATTTTGCCCACACCCCCCTGCAGTTTTCAAAATGTCTGAAATGTCGAAAATTTGACTCCTGAGCGTGATTTTTGAGCCGAATTCTGACTCTCTGCACCTATTTTCAGTTTCAAATTACGACGTTTCATACCGAAAATATGCCAATTGCTGAAAACGGCGATGGGTCATATTTTGCCCAAACCCCCCTGCAGTTTTCAAAATGTCCGAAATGTCGGAAATTTGACTCCTGAGCGTGATTTTTGAGCCGAATTCTGACTCTCTGCACCTATTTTCAGTTTCAAATTACGAACTTTCATACTGAAAATATGCCAATTACTGTAAACGGCGATGGGTCATATTTTGCCCAAACCCCCCTGCAGTTTTTAAAATGTCTGAAATGTCGAAAATTTGACTCCTGAGCGTGATTTTTTATCCGAATTCTGACTCTCTGCACCTATTTTCAGTTTCAAATTACGACTTTTTGTACCGAAAATATGCCAATTACTGAAAACGGCGATGGGTCATATTTTGCCCAAACCCCCTTGCAGTTTTCAAAATGTCTGAAATGTCGGAATTTTGACTCCTGAGCGTGATTTTTGTACCGAATTCTGACTCTTTGCACCTATTTTCAGTTTCAATTTACGACGTTTCATACCGAAAATATGCCAATTACTGAAAACGGCGATGGGTCATATTTTGCCCAAACCCCCCAGCAGTTTTCGAAATGTCTGAAATGTCGGAAATTTGACTCCTGAGCGTGATTTTTGAGCCGAATTCTGACTCTCTGCACCTATTTTCAGTTTCAAATTACGACTTTTCATACCGAAAATATGCCAATTACTGAAAACGACGATGGGTCATATTTTGCCCAAACCTCCCTGCAGTTTTTAAACACTTTGGCGCATTCCTGCAGACCGTCGTTGTCACGAATATTATTAATCACACCGCACGCGTGCCCCTCTCGGGAGTCACGAGCAAAAATATTTGTATAAAATCCATTTATTATCCGATCAACTTGGGAATAGTTTACAAATGTTTGCCATGAAAGTTACGTTTTCTCTAATAGCCGAACAGCTTATTAAAGAAAACGGCGTGGCAGTGAATCATCGTGGTAAAACAATTGTATTATTGACACGACGAGTATAATCGACGTAGTTTTTATATATGTTGCCGGTCGAACGCATCCTTATGTGACCTTTAATACTTATGTTCTTATAGAACATTCTATTGCGAGCACATTGGTACAAAAATGAAATACATACATCGACAAATAATGTCAGGACAGTGAATTGAATATTAGACGAGGAGGTGGAGTAGCCATATATGTTAGGGACAATTTGAAATGTAGTCTCAAAGAGGGAATCAAAACAGAGCCACATACAGAAACTATTTGGATTGAATTAAACGAAAAAGCTAATAATATTATAATAGGAGTAATATATAGGCCACCAAATTTAGACAGAATGGAAGCAAAGCATCTATGGGATGAAATATCTAGAGCATCTAGATCTAACAGTATTTATGTCATGGGTGACTTTAATTTTAGCGGAATAAACTGGTTGAACAAAACAGGGAATAGTGAAGCAGAAGATTTTCTAGAATTAATTGACGATTGCTTTCTTACGCAACACATTAAGGAACCAACACGGGAAAATAATATTTTAGATTTAGTGTTAACTAACAGGGAAACGCAAATTAATGACATCGAAATAGGGAGTGAGCTAGGGAGCAGTGATCACAAAGAAATCAGATTTAGCATAGAATGGAATAGACCAGTAGGAGAAAATTCTGTTAAAGTGCCAGATTTTCGAAAAGCTGATTTTAATAGCCTAAGAAATTTTTTGGGTCAAATTGATTGGAAAGGCTTGGGTATGGGGTGTGGGCCGGTCTTGGAGCGAGACATGAACCCAGCGTTAGGTGACTTAAATGGGGATTTCGATGTGGATTCAATATATAACTTATTTAAGAATATTCTAAACAAAGCACAGGAACGTAGTATACCATACAAATTGAATAGATCGTATACTAATGACCCAAAGTGGATAACAAAGAATTTGAAGAACCTTATAGGTAAAAAGAGAGCTTGGTACAAAAGGATTAAAAATGGGGAGGTCACTTTAGAACAGGAATTCGTACAACTGGTTAGAAATGTTAAAAAAGAGATAAGGAAAGCAAAAAGAAACTATGAAGTTCGCATAGCAGGGCAAGCAAAGACAAATCCTAAAGGGTTTTTTCAGTTATATCGTACTAAGACTAGGGAAAGGATAGGTCCATTAAAAACTGAGACAGGTCAAATAACAGATAGTGATGAAGAGATGAGTAGTATTTTTAATAAATATTTTGTATCTGTATTTACTAAAGAGGAACTTAACAATATGCCTTCAGCCGAACAAGTCTATGTGGGTGGGGACGAGGACAGGTTGACGAGTTTAGCAGTTACCAGGGAGGATGTTCTTAAACAAATAGTAAAACTCAAACCAAACAAATCCCCAGGGCCGGATGAAGTGTTTGCTAGGGTGCTTAAAGAATGCAAAGAGGAGCTTTGTGACCCACTGTCAACCATATTTAATAAATCAATAGAGTCAGGCAGAGTGCCAGAGTTTTGGAAAGTTGCTAATGTGATACCAGTTTTTAAGAAAGGAGATAGATCACTTGCGTCTAACTATCGACCAATTAGCCTAACGTCTATTGTGGGAAAGTTACTCGAATCTATAATAGCAAATAAAATTCGTCTTCATCTTGAAAAACATAAATTAATAATTGAGTCGCAACATGGTTTTATAAATGGCCGTTCATGTTTAACAAATTTGTTATCTTTTTATTCTAGCATTGTTGAGGCAGTTGATAGTGGTAAGGATTGCGATGTTGTATACCTTGACTTTAGCAAAGCTTTTGATACAGTGCCACATGAAAGACTGATTAAAAAAATAGAGTCTCATGGTATTGGGGGTGCTATATTAAGCTGGATTAGGGCATGGCTATACCAAAGGAAACAGAGAGTTAGTATAAATGGAATCAAGTCAGAGTGGGAAAATGTTGTAAGTGGAGTGCCTCAAGGCTCTGTCCTGGGACCTCTGTTGTTTATAATATATATAAATGATTTAGATTCAGGTTTGAGTAGCAACATTTGCAAATTTGCCGATGATACGAAAATCGGTAGGGAAATTAATTCGGAGGAGGACTCACTATCACTTCAAGTTGATCTAGATAGGGTTTTGAAATGGTCAAAGGATTGGCAGATGCAGTTTAATGCTGATAAATGTAAAGTTCTGAGGTTAGGTAATGATGATAGAGTTACAAGATACGAGCTAGATGGTGTTGTGATTGCGAAGTCGGATTGCGAAAGGGATCTGGGAGTTATGATTAGTAAGAATTTAAAACAAAAGGATCAATGCATAAATGTTCGTAATAAGGCAAATCGGACACTTGGATTTATTAATCGCAGCGTTAGTAACAAGACACCTGGTGTGGTTCTCAAGCTATATCTTGCTCTAGTTAGGCCCCATTTAGATTATGCAGTTCAGTTTTGGTCACCATATTATAGAATGGATATAAATTCACTTGAACGTGTCCAGCGTAGGATGACTAAGTTAATTCCCCAAATTAGAAATCTTTCATATGAAGAAAGATTAACAAAGCTTAAGTTGCAACTGGAAAGGCGAAGAGTTAGGGGTGACATGATAGAGGTTTACAAGTGGATGAATGGACATAACCGGGGGGATATCAATAGGGTATTAAAAGTATCAACACAGGACAGAACACGAAACAATGGATATAAATTGGATAAGTTTAGATTTAGGAAAGACTTGGGTAAATACTGGTTCAGTAACAGGGTTGTTGATTTGTGGAACCAATTGCCGCGTAACATTGTGGAGGTGGGGTCCCTCGATTGTTTCAAGCACGGGTTGGACAAGTATATGAGTGGGATTGGGTGGTTATAGAATAGGAGCTGCCTCGTATGGGCCAATAGGCCTTCTGCAGTTACCTTTGTTCTTATGTTCTTATGTTCTTAATATACACTTTTCAAAGCGAGTTTCGCCGATATGCCGCCGCGGGTAACACTTCGGCCACTTCCCACACTGTTTTGGGTGGGCTACGACATTGAATCTATATTTATATGCATATGTCCGTTTAGAGAATTTTATTGCAATTCCAATGATACCACAATTAGGGAAGTAGGATAACTGTAGGCTTCGCAACCATTAAGAGAGTTGAAACATTTTGTTGCTGTTTGGCGCTCTCGGCTAGTGATCTGAATAGTTTTTTATTTGGTGTTGATAATCCTTATGCTTTGGCGGCATTTTATAGATATGTTCTTAAAGACAATTTTATTGCGAACACAGTGATACCAAATTAAAATACGTGCGCCTTCAATTATTGTCAGGACAGTAAAAAGAGTGTACACTTTTTCGGTCATACCGCATAGGCGCGCGAAGCGCCGAAAGCATCTGGGGTATGATTTTTTTTTGAACGCCAAGAGCAGGAAAGTGTAATAAAATGTCTGAAATGTCGGAAATTTGACTCCTGAGCGTGATTTTTGAGCCGAATTCTGACTCTCTGCACCTATTTTCAGTTTCAAATTACGACTTTTCATACCGAAAATATGCCAATTACTGAAAACGACGATGGGTCATATTTTGCCCAAAGCCCCCTGCAGTTTTTAAACACTTTGGCGCATTCCTGCAGACCGTCGTTGTCACGAATATTATTAATCACACCGCACGCGTGCCCCTCTCGGGAGTCACGACCAAAAATATTTGTATAAAATCCATTTATTATCCGATCAACTTGGGAATAGTTTACAAATGTTTGCCATGAAATTTACGTTTTCTCTAATAGCCGAACAGCTTATTAAGAAAACGGCGTGGCAGTGAATCATCGTGGTAAAACAATTATATTATTGACACGACGAGTATAATCGACCTAGTTTTTATATATGTTGCCGGTCGAACGCATCCTTATGTGACCTTTAATATTTATGTTCTTATAGAACATTCCATTGCGAGCACATTGGTACAAAAATGAAATACATACATCGACAAATAATGTCAGGACAGGGAATTGAATATACACTTTTCAAAGCGAGTTTCGCCGATATGCCCCCGCAGGTAACACTTCGGCCACTTCCCACACTGTTTTGGGTGGGCTACGACATTGAATCTATATTTATATGCATATGTCCGTTTAGAGAATTTTATTGCGATTCCAACGATACCACAATTAGCGAAGTAGGACAACTGTAGGCTTCGCAACCATTAAGAGAGTGGAAACATTTTTTGCTGTTTGGCGCTCTCGGCTAGTGATCTGAATAGTTTTTTATTTGGTGTTGATAATCCTTATGCTTTGGCGGCATTTTATAGATATGTTCTTATAAACAATTTTATTGCGAACACAGTGATACCAAATTTAAATACGTGCGCCTTCAATTATTGTCAGGACAGTCAAAAGAGTGTACACATTTTCGGTCTTACCGCATTGGCGCGCGAAGCGCCGAAAGCATCTGGGGTATGATTTTTTTTTGAACGCCAAGAGCACGAAAGTGTAATAAAATGTCTGAAATGTCGGAAATTTAACTCCTGAGCGTGATTTTTGAGCCGAATTCTGACTCTCTGCACCTATTTTCAGTTTCAAATTACGACTTTTCATACCGAAAATATGCCAATTACTGAAAACGACGATGGGTCATATTTTGCCCAAACCTCCCTGCAGTTTTTAAACACTTTGGCGCATTCCTGCAGACCGTCGTTGTCACGAATATTATTAATCACACCGCACGCGTGCCCCTCTCGGGAGTCACGAGCAAAAATATTTGTATAAAATCCATTTATTATCCGATCAACTTGGGAATAGTTTACAAATGTTTGCCATGAAAGTTACGTTTTCTCTAGTAGCCGAACAGCTTATTAAAGAAAACGGCGTGGCAGTGAATCATCGTGGTAAAACAATTGTATTATTGACACGACGAGTATAATCGACGTAGTTTTTATATATGTTGCCGGTCGAACGCATCCTTATGTGACCTTTAATACTTATGTTCTTATAGAACATTCTATTGCGAGCACATTGGTACAAAAATGAAATACATACATCGACAAATAATGTCAGGACAGTGAATTGAATATACACTTTTCAAAGCGAGTTTCGCTGATATGCCGCCGCGGGTAACACTTCGGCCACTTCCCACACTGTTTTGGGTAGGCTACGACATTGAATCTATATTTATATGCATATGTCCGTGTAGAGAATTTTATTGCGATTCCAATGATACCACAATTAGCGAAGTAGGACAACTGTAGGCTTCGCAACCATTAAGAGAGTTGAAACATTTTGTTGCTCTTTGGCGCTCTCGGCTAGTGATCTGAATAGTTTTTTATTTGGTGTTGATAATCCTTATGCTTTGGCGGCATTTTATAGATATGTTCTTAAAGACAATTTTATTGCGAAGACAGTGATACCAAATTAAAATACGTGCACCTTCAATTATTGTCAGGACAGTAAAAAGAGTGAACACTTTTTCGGTCATACCGCATAGGCGCGCGAAGGGCCGAAAGCATCTGGGGTATGATTTTTTTTTGAACGCCAAGAGCAGGAAAGTGTAATAAAATGTCAGAAATGTCGGAAATTTGACTCCTGAGCGTGATTTTTGAGCCGAAATCTGACTCTCTGCACCTATTTTCAGTTTCAAATTACGACTTTTTGTACCGAAAATATGCCAATTACTGAAAACGGCGATGGGTCATATTTTGCCCAAACCCCCCTGCAGTTTTCAAAATGTCTGAAATGTCGGAATTTTGACTCCTGAGCGTGATTTTTCTACCGAATTCTGACTCTCTGCACCTATTTTCAGTTTCAAATTACGACGTTTCATACCGAAAATATGCCAATTACTGAAAACGGCGATGGGTCATATTTTGCCCAAACCGCCCTGCAGTTTTCAAAATGTCTGAAATGTCGGTAATTTGACTCCTGAGCGTGATTTTTGAGCCGAATTCTGACTCTCTGCACCAATTTTCAGTTTCAAATTACGCTCTTTTGGACAGAAAATATGCCAATTACTGAAAACGGCGATGGGTCATATTTTGCCCAAACCCCCCTCCAGTTTTCAAAATGTCTGAAATGTCGGTAATTTGACTCCTGAGCGTGATTTTTGAGCCGAATTCTGACTCTCTGCACCTATTTTCAGTTTCAAATTACGACGTTTCATACAGAAAATATGCCAATTACTGAAAACGGCGATGGGTCATATTTTGCCCAAACCCCCCTGCAGTTTTTAAAATGTCTGAAATGTCGGAAATTTGACACCTGAGTGTGATTTTTGATCCGAATTCTGACTCTCTGCACCTATTTTCAGTTTCAAATTACGACGTTTCATACCGAAAATATGCCAATTACTGTAAATGGCTATGGGTCATATTTTGCCCAAACCCCCCTGCAGTTTTCTTAATGTCTGAAATGTCGGAAATTTGACTCTTGAGCGTGACTTTTTATCCGAATTCTGACTCTCTGCACCTATTTTCAGTTTCAAATTACGAATTTTTATACCGAAAATATGCCAATTACTGAAAACGGCGATGGGTCATATTTTGCCCAAACCCCCCCTGCAGTTTTCGAAATGTCTGAAATGTCGTTAATTTGACTCCTGAGCGTGATTTTTTATCCGAATTCTGACTCTCTGCACCTATTTTCAGTTTCAAATTACGATTTTTATACCGAAAATATGCCAATTACTGAAAACGGCGATGGGTCATATTTTGCCCAAACCCGCCTGCAGTTTTCAAAATGTCCGAAATGTCGAAAATGTGACTCCTGAGCGTGATTTTTGAGCCGAATTCTGACTCTCTGCACCTATTTTCAGTTTCAAATTACGACGTTTCATACCGAAAATATGCCAATTGCTGAAAACGGCGATGGGTCATATTTTGCCCAAACCCCCTGCAGTTTTCAAAATGTCCGAAATGTCGGAAATTTGACTCCTGAGCGTGATTTTTTATCCGAATTCTGACTCTCTGCACATATTTTCTGATTCAAATTACGACTTTTTATACCGAAAATATGCCAATTACTGAAAACGGTGATGGGTCATATTTTGCCAAAAACCCCTTTTTAAAATGTCTGAAATGTCGAAAATTTGACTCCTGAGCGTGATTTTTGAGCCGAATTCTGACTCTCTGCACCTATTTTCATTTTCAAATTACGACGTTTCATACCGAAAATATGCCAATTACTGTAAACGGCGATGGGTCATATTTTGCCCAAACCCCCCCTGCAGTTTTCGAAATGTCTGAAATGTCGGAAATTTGACTCCTGAGCGTGATTTTTGAGCCGAATTCTGACTCTCTGCACCTTTTTTCAGTTTCAAATTACGACTTTTTATACCGAAAATATGCCAATTCCTGGAAACGGCAATGGGTCATATTTTGCCCAAACCCCCCTGCAGTTTTTAAAATGTCCGAAATGTCGGAAATTTGACTCCTGAGCGTGATTTTTGAGCCGAATTCTGACTCTCTGCACCTATTTTCAGTTTCAAATTACGAACTTTCATACTGAAAATATGCCAATTGCTGGAAACGGCGATGGGTCATATTTTGCCCAAACCCCCCTGCAGTTTTCAAAATGTCTGAAATGTCGGAATTTTGACTCCTGAGCGTGATTTTTCTACCGAATTCTGACTCTCTGCACCTATTTTCAGTTTCAAATTACGACGTTTCATACCGAAAATATGCCAATTACTGAAAACGGCGATGGGTCATATTTTGCCCAAACCGCCCTGCAGTTTTCAAAATGTCTGAAATGTCGGTAATTTGACTCCTGAGCGTGATTTTTGAGCCGAATTCTGACTCTCTGCACCAATTTTCAGTTTCAAATTACGCTCTTTTGGACCGAAAATATGCCAATTACTGAAAACGGCGATGGGTCATATTTTGCCCAAACCCCCCTCCAGTTTTCAAAATGTCTGAAATGTCGGTAATTTGACTCCTGAGCGTGATTTTTGAGCCGAATTCTGACTCTCTGCACCTATTTTCAGTTTCAAATTACGACGTTTCATACCGAAAATATGCCAATTACTGAAAACAGCGTTGGGTCATATTTTGCCCAAACCCCCCTGCAGTTCTCAAAATGTCTGAAATGTCGGAAATTTGACTCCTGAGCGTGATTTTTTATCCAAATTCTGACTCTCTGCACCTATTTTCAGTTTCAAATAACGACTTTTTATACCGAAAATATGCCAATTACTGAAAACGGCGATGGGTCATATTTTGCCCAAACCCCCCCTGCAGTTTTCGAAATGTCTGAAATGTCGTTAATTTGACTCCTGAGCGTGATTTTTTATCCGAATTCTAACTCTCTGCACCTATTTTCAGTTTCAAATTACGACTTTTTATACCGAAAATATGCCAATTACTGAAAACGGCGATGGGTCATATTTTGCCCAAACCCGCCTGCAGTTTTCAAAATGTCCGAAATGTCGGAAATTTGACTCCTTAGCGTGATTTTTGAGCCGAATTCTGACTCTTTGCACCTATTTTCAGTTTCAAATTACGACTTTTTATACCGAAAATATGCCAATTATTGAAAACATCGATGGGTCATATTTTGCCCAAACCCCCCTGCAGTTTTCAAAATGTCTGAAATGTCGGAAATTTGACTCCTGAGCGTGATTTTGTATCCGAATTCTGACTCTCTGCACCAATTTTCAGTTTCAAATTACGCTCTTTTGGACCGAAAATATGCCAATTACTGAAAACGGCGATGGGTCATATTTTGCACAAACCCCCCTGCAGTTTTCAAAATGTCTGAAATGTCGGAAATTTGACTCCTGAGCGTGATTTTTGAGCCGAATTCTGACTCTCTGCACCTATTTTCAGTTTCAAATTACGACGTTTCATACCGAAAATATGCCAATTACTGAAAACGGCGATGGGTCATATTTTGCCCAAACCACCCCTGCAGTTTTCGAAATGTCTGAAATGTCGGAAATTTGACTCCTGAGCGTGATTTTTTATCCGAATTCTGACTCTCTGCACCTATTTTCAGTTTCAAATTACGACTTTTTATACCGAAAATATGCCAATTACTGAAAACGGCGATGG
The DNA here is from genome assembly GCF_020424385.1 of Procambarus clarkii. NCBI lineage: Eukaryota > Metazoa > Arthropoda > Malacostraca > Decapoda > Cambaridae > Procambarus > Procambarus clarkii. The sequence goes on along the minus strand of NW_025575067.1, from coordinate 33,487 downwards.
GTCATATTTTGCCCAAACCCGCCTGCAGTTTTCAAAATGTCTGAAATGTCGGAAATTTGACTCCTTAGCGTGATTTTTGAGCCGAATTCTGACTCTCTGCACCTATTTTCAGTTTCAAATTACGACTTTTCATACCGAAAATATGCCAATTACTGAATACGGCGATGTGTCATGTCATATTTTGCCCAAACCCCCCTGCAGTTTTCGAAATGTCTGAAATGTCGGAAATTTGACTCTTGAGCCGGATTTTTGAGCCGAATTCTGACTCTTTGCACCTATTTTCAGTTTCAAATTACGACTTTTTATACCGAAAATATGCCAATTACTGAAAACGGCGATGGGTCATATTTTGCCCACACCCCCCTGCAGTTTTCAAAATGTCTGAAATGTCGGAAATTTGACTGCAGTTTTCAAAATGTCTGAAATGTCGGAAATTTGACTCCTGAGCGTGATTTTTTATCCGAATTCTGACTCTCTGCACCTATTTTCAGTTTCAAATTACGACTTTTTATACCGAAAATATGCCAATTACTGAAAACGGCGATGGGTCATATTATGCCCAAACCCCCCTGCAGTTTTTAAAATGTCTGAAATGTCGAAAATTTGACTCCTGAGCGTGATTTTTGAGCCGAATTCTGACTCTCTGCACCTATTTTCAGTTTCAAATTTCGACTTTTCATACCGAAAATATGCAAATTACTGAAAACGGCGATGTGTCATGTCATATTTTGCCCAAACCCCCTTGCAGTTTTTAAAATGTCTGAAATGTCGGAAATTTGACTCCTGAGCGTGATTTTTTATCCGAATTCTGACTCTCTGCACCTATTTTCAGTTTCAAATTACGACGTTTCATACCGAAAATATGCCAATTACTGAAAACGGCGATGGGTCATATTTTGCCCAAACCCCCTTGCAGTTTTCAAAATGTCCGAAATGTCGGAAATTTGACTCCTGAGCGTGATTTTTGAGCAGAATTCTGACTCTCTGCACCTATTTTCAGTTTCAAATTACGAACTTTCATACTGAAAATATGCCAATTGCTGGAAACGGCGATGGGTCATATTTTGCACAAACCCCCCTGCAGTTTTCAAAATGTCTGAAATGTCGGAATTTTGACTCCTGAGTGTGATTTTTCTACCGAATTCTGACTCTCTGCACCTATTTTCAGTTTCAAATTACGACGTTTCATACCGAAAATATGCCAATTACAGAAAACGGCGATGGGTCATATTTTGCCCAAACCGCCCTGCAGTTTTCAAAATGTCTGAAATGTCGGTAATTTGACTCCTGAGCGTGATTTTTGAGCCGAATTCTGACTCTCTGCACCAATTTTCAGTTTCAAATTACGCTCTTTTGGACCGAAAATATGCCAATTACTGAAAACGGCGATGGGTCATATTTTGCCCAAACCCCCCTCCAGTTTTCAAAATGTCTGAAATGTCGGTAATTTGACTCCTGAGCGTGATTTTTGAGCCGAATTCTGACTCTCTGCACCTATTTTCAGTTTCAAATTACGACGTTTCATACCGAAAATATGCCAATTACTGAAAACGACGATGGGTCATATTTTGCCCAAACCCCCCTGCAGTTTTTAAAATGTCTGAAATGTCGGAAATTTGACACCTGAGCGTGATTTTTGATCCGAATTCTGACTCTCTGCACCTATTTTCAGTTTCAAATTACGACGTTTCATACCGAAAATATGCCAATTACTGTAAATGGCGATGGGTCATATTTTGCCCAAACCCCCCTGCAGTTTTCGAAATGTCTGAAATGTCGGAAATTTGACTCTTGAGCGTGACTTTTTATCCGAATTCTGACTCTCTGCACCTATTTTCAGTTTCAAATTACGACTTTTTATACCGAAAATATGCCAATTACTGAAAACAGCGTTGGGTCATATTTTGCCCAAACCCCCCTGCAGTTCTCAAAATGTCTGAAATGTCGGAAATTTGACTCCTGAGCGTGATTTTTTATCCAAATTCTGACTCTCTGCACCTATTTTCAGTTTCAAATAACGACTTTTTATACCGAAAATATGCCAATTACTGAAAACGGCGATGGGTCATATTTTGCCCAAACCCCCCCTGCAGTTTTCGAAATGTCTGAAATGTCGTTAATTTGACTCCTGAGCGTGATTTTTTATCCGAATTCTGACTCTCTGCACCTATTTTCAGTTTCAAATTACGACTTTTTATACCGAAAATATGCCAATTACTGAAAACGGCGATGGGTCATATTTTGCCCAAACCCGCCTGCAGTTTTCAAAATGTCCGAAATGTCGGAAATTTGACTCCTTAGCGTGATTTTTGAGCCGAATTCTGACTCTTTGCACCTATTTTCAGTTTCAAATTACGACTTTTTATACCGAAAATATGCCAATTATTGAAAACATCGATGGGTCATATTTTGCCCAAACCCCCCTGCAGTTTTCAAAATGTCTGAAATGTCGGAAATTTGACTCCTGAGCGTGATTTTGTATCCGAATTCTGACTCTCTGCACCAATTTTCAGTTTCAAATTACGCTCTTTTGGACCGAAAATATGCCAATTACTGAAAACGGCGATGGGTCATATTTTGCACAAACCCCCCTGCAGTTTTCAAAATGTCTGAAATGTCGGAAATTTGACTCCTGAGCGTGATTTTTGAGCCGAATTCTGACTCTCTGCACCTATTTTCAGTTTCAAATTACGACGTTTCATACCGAAAATATGCCAATTACTGAAAACGGCGATGGGTCATATTTTGCCCAAACCACCCCTGCAGTTTTCGAAATGTCTGAAATGTCGGAAATTTGACTCCTGAGCGTGATTTTTTATCCGAATTCTGACTCTCTGCACCTATTTTCAGTTTCAAATTACGACTTTTTATACCGAAAATATGCCAATTACTGAAAACGGCGATGGGTCATATTTTGCCCAAACCCGCCTGCAGTTTTCAAAATGTCTGAAATGTCGGAAATTTGACTCCTTAGCGTGATTTTTGAGCCGAATTCTGACTCTCTGCACCTATTTTCAGTTTCAAATTACGACTTTTCATACCGAAAATATGCCAATTACTGAAAACGGCGATGTGTCATGTCATATTTTGCCCAAACCCCCCTGCAGTTTTCGAAATGTCTGAAATGTCGGAAATTTGACTCTTGAGCCGGATTTTTGAGCCGAATTCTGACTCTTTGCACCTATTTTCAGTTTCAAATTACGACTTTTTATACCGAAAATATGCCAATTACTGAAAACGGCGATGGGTCATATTTTGCCCACACCCCCCTGCAGTTTTCAAAATGTCTGAAATGTCGGAAATTTGACTCCTGAGCGTGATTTTTTATCCGAATTCTGACTCTCTGCACCTATTTTCAGTTTCAAATTACGACTTTTTATACCGAAAATATGCCAATTACTGAAAACGGCGATGGGTCATATTATGCCCAAACCCCCCTGCAGTTTTTAAAATGTCTGAAATGTCGAAAATTTGACTCCTGAGCGTGATTTTTGAGCCGAATTCTGACTCTCTGCACCTATTTTCAGTTTCAAATTTCGACTTTTCATACCGAAAATATGCAAATTACTGAAAACGGCGATGTGTCATGTCATATTTTGCCCAAACCCCCTTGCAGTTTTTAAAATGTCTGAAATGTCGGAAATTTGACTCCTGAGCGTGATTTTTTATCCGAATTCTGACTCTCTGCACCTATTTTCAGTTTCAAATTACGACGTTTCATACCGAAAATATGCCAATTACTGAAAACGGCGATGGGTCATATTTTGCCCAAACCCCCTTGCAGTTTTCAAAATGTCCGAAATGTCGGAAATTTGACTCCTGAGCGTGATTTTTGAGCAGAATTCTGACTCTCTGCACCTATTTTCAGTTTCAAATTACGAACTTTCATACTGAAAATATGCCAATTGCTGGAAACGGCGATGGGTCATATTTTGCACAAACCCCCCTGCAGTTTTCAAAATGTCTGAAATGTCGGAATTTTGACTCCTGAGTGTGATTTTTCTACCGAATTCTGACTCTCTGCACCTATTTTCAGTTTCAAATTACGACGTTTCATACCGAAAATATGCCAATTACAGAAAACGGCGATGGGTCATATTTTGCCCAAACCGCCCTGCAGTTTTCAAAATGTCTGAAATGTCGGTAATTTGACTCCTGAGCGTGATTTTTGAGCCGAATTCTGACTCTCTGCACCAATTTTCAGTTTCAAATTACGCTCTTTTGGACCGAAAATATGCCAATTACTGAAAACGGCGATGGGTCATATTTTGCCCAAACCCCCCTCCAGTTTTCAAAATGTCTGAAATGTCGGTAATTTGACTCCTGAGCGTGATTTTTGAGCCGAATTCTGACTCTCTGCACCTATTTTCAGTTTCAAATTACGACGTTTCATACCGAAAATATGACAATTACTGAAAACGACGATGGGTCATATTTTGCCCAAACCCCCCTGCAGTTTTTAAAATGTCTGAAATGTCGGAAATTTGACACCTGAGCGTGATTTTTGATCCGAATTCTGACTCTCTGCACCTATTTTCAGTTTCAAATTACGACGTTTCATACCGAAAATATGCCAATTACTGTAAATGGCGATGGGTCATATTTTGCCCAAACCCCCCTGCAGTTTTCGAAATGTCTGAAATGTCGGAAATTTGACTCTTGAGCGTGACTTTTTATCCGAATTCTGACTCTCTGCACCTATTTTCAGTTTCAAATTACGACTTTTTATACCGAAAATATGCCAATTACTGAAAACAGCGTTGGGTCATATTTTGCCCAAACCCCCCTGCAGTTCTCAAAATGTCTGAAATGTCGGAAATTTGACTCCTGAGCGTGATTTTTTATCCAAATTCTGACTCTCTGCACCTATTTTCAGTTTCAAATAACGACTTTTTATACCGAAAATATGCCAATTACTGAAAACGGCGATGGGTCATATTTTGCCCAAACCCCCCCTGCAGTTTTCGAAATGTCTGAAATGTCGTTAATTTGACTCCTGAGCGTGATTTTTTATCCGAATTCTGACTCTCTGCACCTATTTTCAGTTTCAAATTACGACTTTTTATACCGAAAATATGCCAATTACTGAAAACGGCGATGGGTCATATTTTGCCCAAACCCGCCTGCAGTTTTCAAAATGTCCGAAATGTCGGAAATTTGACTCCTTAAGAACATAAGAACATAAGAACAAAGGTAACTGCAGAAGGCCTATTGGCCCATACGAGGCAGCTCCTATTCTATAACCACCCAATCCCACTCATAAGAACATAAGAACATAAGAACAAATGTAACTGCAGAAGGCCTATTGGCCCATACGAGGCAGCTCCTATTCTATAACCACCCAATCCCACTCATATACTTGTCCAACCCGTGCTTGAAACAATCGAGGGACCCCACCTCCACAATGTTACGCGGCAATTGGTTCCACAAATCAACAACCCTGTTACTGAACCAGTATTTACCCAAGTCTTTCCTAAATCTAAACTTATCCAATTTATATCCATTGTTTCGTGTTCTGTCCTGTGTTGATATTTTTAATACCCTATTAATATCCCCCCGGTTATGTCCATTCATCCACTTGTAAACCTCTATCATGTCACCCCTAACTCTTCGCCTTTCCAGTGAATGCAACTTAAGCTTTGTTAATCTTTCTTCATATGAAAGATTTCTAATTTGGGGAATTAACTTAGTCATCCTACGCTGGACACGTTCAAGTGAATTTATATCCATTCTATAATATGGCGACCAAAATCTAAATGGGGCCTAACTAGAGCAAGATATAGCTTGAGAACCACACCAGGTGTCTTGTTACTAACGCTGCGATTAATAAATCCAAGTGTCCGATTTGCCTTATTACGAACATTTATGCATTGATCCTTTTGTTTTAAATTCTTACTAATCATAACTCCCAGATCCCTTTCGCAATCCGACTTCGCAATCACAACACCATCTAGCTCGTATCTTGTAACTCTATCATCATTACCTAACCTCAGAACTTTACATTTATCAGCATTAAACTGCATCTGCCAATCCTTTGACCATTTCAAAACCCTATCTAGATCAACTTGAAGTGATAGTGAGTCCTCCTCCGAATTAATTTCCCTACCGATTTTCGTATCATCGGCAAATTTGCAAATGTTGCTACTCAAACCTGAATCTAAATCATTTATATATATTATAAACAACAGAGGTCCCAGGACAGAGCCTTGAGGCACTCCACTTACAACATTTTCCCACCCTGACTTGATTCCATTTATACTAACTCTCTGTTTCCTTTGGTATAGCCATGCCCTAATCCAGCTTAATATAGCACCCCCAATACCATGAGACTCTATTTTTTTAATCAGTCTTTCATGTGGCACTGTATCAAAAGCTTTGCTAAAGTCAAGGTATACAACATCGCAATCCTTACCACTATCAACTGCCTCAACAATGCTAGAATAAAAAGATAACAAATTTGTTAAACATGAACGGCCATTTATAAAACCATGTTGCGACTCAATTATTAATTTATGTTTTTCAAGATGAAGACGAATTTTATTTGCTATTATAGATTCGAGTAACTTTCCCACAATAGACGTTAGGCTAATTGGTCGATAGTTAGACGCAAGTGATCTATCTCCTTTCTTAAAAACTGGTATCACATTAGCAACTTTCCAAAGCTCTGGCACTCTGCCTGACTCTATTGATTTATTAAATATGGTTGACAGTGGGTCACAAAGCTCCTCTTTGCATTCTTTAAGCACCCTAGCAAACACTTCATCCGGCCCTGGGGATTTGTTTGGTTTGAGTTTTACTATTTGTTTAAGAACATCCTCCCTGGTAACTGCTAAACTCGTCAACCTGTCCTCGTCCCCACCCACATAGACTTGTTCGGCTGAAGGCATATTGTTAAGTTCCTCTTTAGTAAATACAGATACAAAATATTTATTAAAAATACTACTCATCTCTTCATCACTATCTGTTATTTGACCTGTCTCAGTTTTTAATGGACCTATCCTTTCCCTAGTCTTAGTACGATATAACTGAAAAAACCCTTTAGGATTTGTCTTTGCTTGCCCTGCTATGCGAACTTCATAGTTCCTTTTTGCTTTCCTTATCTCTTTTTTAACATTTCTAACCAGTTGTACGAATTCCTGTTCTAAAGTGACCTCCCCATTTTTAATCCTTTTGTACCAAGCTCTCTTTTTACCTATAAGGTTCTTCAAATTCTTTGTTATCCACTTTGGGTCATTAGTATACGATCTATTCAATTTGTATGGTATACTACGTTCCTGTGCTTTGTTTAGAATATTCTTAAATAAGTTATATATTGAATCCACATCGAATATACTCATATACTTGTCCAACCCGTGCTTGAAACAATCGAGGGACCCCACCTCCACAATGTTACGCGGCAATTGGTTCCACAAATCAACAACCCTGTTACTGAACCAGTATTTACCCAAGTCTTTCCTAAATTTAAACTTATCCAATTTATATCCATTGTTTCGTGTTCTGTCCTGTGTTGATACTTTTAATACCCTATTAATATCCCCCCGGTTATGTCCATTCATCCACTTGTAAACCTCTATCATGTCACCCCTAACTCTTCGCCTTTCCAGTGAATGCAACTTAAGCTTTGTTAATCTTTCTTCATATGAAAGATTTCTAATTTGGGGAATTAACTTAGTCATCCTACGCTGGACACGTTCAAGTGAATTTATATCCATTCTATAATATGGCGACCAAAACTGAACTGCATAATCTAAATGGGGCCTAACTAGAGCAAGATATAGCTTGAGAACCACACCAGGTGTCTTGTTACTAACGCTGCGATTAATAAATCCAAGTGTCCGATTTGCCTTATTACGAACATTTATGCATTGATCCTTTTGTTTTAAATTCGTACTAATCATAACTCCCAGATCCCTTTCGCAATCCGACTTCGCAATCACAACACCATCTAGCTCGTATCTTGTAACTCTATCATCATTACCTAACCTCAGAACTTTACATTTATCAGCATTAAACTGCATCTGCCAATCCTTTGACCATTTCAAAACCCTATCTAGATCAACTTGAAGTGATAGCGTGATTTTTGAGCCGAATTCTGACTCTTTGCACCTATTTTCAGTTTCAAATTACGACTTTTTATATCGAAAATATGCCAATTATTGAAAACATCGATGGGTCATATTTTGCCCAAACCCCCCTGCAGTTTTCAAAATGTCTGAAATGTCGGAAATTTGACTCCTGAGCGTGATTTTGTATCCGAATTCTGACTCTCTGACCAATTTTCAGTTTCAAATTACGCTCTTTTGGACCGAAAATATGCCAATTACTGAAAACGGCGATGGGTCATATTTTGCACAAACCCCCCTGCAGTTTTCAAAATGTCTGAAATGTCGGAAATTTGACTCCTGAGCGTGATTTTTGAGCCGAATTCTGACTCTCTGCACCTATTTTCAGTTTCAAATTACGACGTTTCATACCGAAAATATGCCAATTACTGAAAACGGCGATGGGTCATATTTTGCCCAAACCCCCCTGCAGTTCTCAAAATGTCTGAAATGTCGGAAATTTGACTCCTGAGCGTGATTTTTTATCCGAATTCTGACTCTCTGCACCTATTTTCAGTTTCAAATTACGACTTTTTATACCGAAAATATGCCAATTACTGAAAACGGCGATGGGTCATATTTTGCCCAAACCCGCCTGCAGTTTTCAAAATATCTGAAATGTCGGAAATTTGACTCCTTAGCGTGATTTTTGAGCCGAATTCTGACTCTCTGCACCTATTTTGTTTCAAATTACTACTTTTCATACCGAAAATATGCCAATTACTGAAAACGGCGATGTGTCATGTCATATTTTGCCCAAACCCCCCTGCAGTTTTTAAAATGTCTGAAATGTCGGAAATTTGACTCTTGAGCCGGATTTTTGAGCCGAATTCTGACTCTTTGCACCTATTTTCAGTTTCAAATTACGACTTTTTATACCGAAAATATGCCAATTACTGAAAACGGCGATGGGTCATATTATGCCCAAACCCCCCTGCAGTTTTTAAAATGTCTGAAATGTCGAAAATTTGACTCCTGAGCGTGATTTTTGAGCCGAATTCTGACTCTCTGCACCTATTTTCAGTTTCAAATTTCGACTTTTCATACCGAAAATATGCAAATTACTGAAAACGGCGATGGGTCATATTTTGCCCAAACCCCCCTGCAGTTTTTAAAATGTCTGAAATGTCGGAAATTTGACTCCTGAGCGTGATTTTTTATCCGAATTCTGACTCTCTGCACCTATTTTCAGTTTCAAATTACGACGTTTCATACCGAAAATATGCCAATTACTGAAAACGGCGATGGGTCATATTTTGCCCAAACCCCCCTGCAGTTTTTAAAATGTCTGAAATGTCGGAAATTTGACTCCTGAGCGTGATTTTTGAGCAGAATTCTGACTCTCTGCACCTATTTTCAGTTTCAAATTACGACGTTTCATACTGAAAATATGCCAATTATTGTAAATGGCGATGGGTCATATTTTGCCCAAACCCCCCTGCAGGTTTCGAAATGTCTGAAATGTCGGAAATTTGACTCTTGACCGTGACTTTTTATCCGAATTCTGACTCTCTGCACCTATTTTCAGTTTCAAATTACGACTTTTTATACCGAAAATATGCCAATTACTGAAAACGGCGATGGGTCATATTTTGCCCAAACCCCCCCTGCAGTTTTCGAAATGTCTGAAATGTCGGAAATTTGACTCCTGAGCGTGATTTTTTATCGGAATTCTGACTCTCTGCACCTATTTTCAGTTTCAAATTACGACTTTTTATACCGAAAATATGCCAATTACTGAAAACGGCGATGGGTCATATTTTGCCAAAACCCGCCTGCAGTTTTCAAAATGTCCGAAATGTCGGAAATTTGACTCCTTAGCGTGATTTTTAAGCCGAATTCTGACTCTCTGCACCTATTTTCAGTTTTAAATAACGACTTTTCATACCGAAAATATGCCAATTACTGAAAACGGCGATGTGTCATGTCATATTTTGCCCAAACCCCCCTGCAGTTTTTAAAATGTCTGAAATGTCGGAAATTTGACTCTTGAGCGGGATTTTTGAGCCGAATTTTGACTCTCTGCACCTATTTTCAGTTTCAAATTACGACTTTTTATACCGAAAATATGCCAATTACTGAAAACGGCGATGGGTCATATTTTGCCCACACCCCCCTGCAGTTTTCAAAATGTCTGAAATGTCGAAAATTTGACTCCTGAGCGTGATTTTTGAGCCGAATTCTGACTCTCTGCACCTATTTTCAGTTTCAAATTACGACGTTTCATACCGAAAATATGCCAATTGCTGAAAACGGCGATGGGTCATATTTTGCCCAAACCCCCCTGCAGTTTTCAAAATGTCCGAAATGTCGGAAATTTGACTCCTGAGCGTGATTTTTGAGCCGAATTCTGACTCTCTGCACCTATTTTCAGTTTCAAATTACGAACTTTCATACTGAAAATATGCCAATTACTGTAAACGGCGATGGGTCATATTTTGCCCAAACCCCCCTGCAGTTTTTAAAATGTCTGAAATGTCGAAAATTTGACTCCTGAGCGTGATTTTTTATCCGAATTCTGACTCTCTGCACCTATTTTCAGTTTCAAATTACGACTTTTTGTACCGAAAATATGCCAATTACTGAAAACGGCGATGGGTCATATTTTGCCCAAACCCCCTTGCAGTTTTCAAAATGTCTGAAATGTCGGAATTTTGACTCCTGAGCGTGATTTTTGTACCGAATTCTGACTCTTTGCACCTATTTTCAGTTTCAATTTACGACGTTTCATACCGAAAATATGCCAATTACTGAAAACGGCGATGGGTCATATTTTGCCCAAACCCCCCAGCAGTTTTCGAAATGTCTGAAATGTCGGAAATTTGACTCCTGAGCGTGATTTTTGAGCCAAATTCTGACTCTTTGCACCTATTTTCAGTTTCAAATTACGACTTTTTATACCGAAAATATGCCAATTACTGAAAACGGCGATGGGTCATATTTTGCCCAAACCCCCCTGCAGTTTTCAAAATGTCTGAAATGTCGGAAATTTGACTCCTGAGCATGATTTTGTATCCGAATTCTGACTCTCTGCACCAATTTTCAGTTTCAAATTACGCTATTTTGGACCGAAAATATGCCAATTACTGAAAACGGCGATGGGTCATATTTTGCCCAAACCCCCCTGCAGTTCTCAAAATGTCCGAAATGTCGGAAATTTGACTCCTAAGCGTGATTTTTGAGCCGAATTCTGACTCTCTGCACCTATTTTCTGTTTCAAATTACGACTTTTCATACCGAAAATATGCCAATTACTGAAAACGGCATTGTGTCATGTCATATTTTGCCCAAACCCCCCTGCAGTTTTTAAAATGTCTGAAATGTCGGAAATTTGACTCTTGAGCGGGATTTTTGAGCCGAATTCTGACTCTCTGCACCTATTTTCAGTTTCAAATTACTACTTTTTAAACCGAAAATATGCCAATTACTGAAAACGGCGATTGGTCATATTTTGCCCAAACCCCCCTGCAGTTTTCAAAATGTCTGAAATGTCGGAAATTTGACTCCTGAGCGTGATTTTTGAGCCGAATTCTGACTCTCTGCACCTTTTTTAAGTTTCAAATTACGACTTTTTATACCGAAAATATGCCAATTGCTGAAAACGGCGATGGGTCATATTTTGCCCAAACCCCCCTGCAGTTTTCAAAATGTCCGAAATGTCGGAAATTTGACTCCTGAGCGTGATTTTTGAGCCGAATTCTAACTCTCTGCACCTATTTTCAGTTTCAAATTACGACCTTTCATACCGAAAATATGCCAATTACTGTAAACGGCGATGGGTCATATTTTGCCCAAACCCCCCTGCAATTTTCAAAATGTCTGAAATGTCGGAAATTTGACTCCTGAGCGTGACTTTTTATCCGAATTCTGACTCTCTGCACCTATTTTCAGTTTCAAATTACGACTTTTTATACCGAAAATATGCCAATTACTGAAAACGGCGATGGGTCATATTTTGCCCAACCCCCCCCCCCCCCTGCAGTTTTCAAAATGTCTGAAATGTCGGAAATTTGACTCTTGAGCGTGATTTTTGAGCCGAATTCTGACTCTCTGCACCTATTTTTAGTTTCAAATTACGACGTTTCATACCGAAAATATACCAATTACTGAAAACGCCGATGGGTCATATTTTGCCCAAACCCCCCTGCAGTTTTCAAAATGTCTGAAATGTCGGAAATTTGACTCCTGAGTGTGATTTTTGAGCCGAATTCTGACTCTCTGCACCTATTTTCAGTTTCAAATTACGAATTTTCATACCGAAAATATGCCAATTGCTGAAAACGACGATGGGTCATATTTTGCCCAAACCCCCCTTCAGTTTTCGAAATATCTGAAATGTCGGAAATTTGACTCCTGATCGTGATTTTTTATCCGAATTCTGACTCTCTGCACCTATTTTCAGTTTCAAATTACGACTTTTTATACCGAAAATATGCCAATTACTGAAAACGGCGATGGGTCATATTTTGCCCAAACCCCCCCCCCCCCTGCAGTTTTCAAAATGTCTGAAATGTCGGAAATTTGACTCTTGAGCGTGATTTTTGAGCCGAATTCTGACTCTCTGCACCTATTTTCAGTTTCAAATTACGACGTTTCATACCGAAAATATACCAATTACTGAAAACGGCGATGGGTTATATTTTGCCCAAACCCCCCTGCAGTTTTCAAAATGTCTGAAATGTCGGAAATTTGACTCCTGAGCGTGATTTTTTATCCGAATTCTGACTCTCTGCACCTATTTTCAGTTTCAAATTACGACTTTTTATACCGAAAATATGCCACTTACTGAAAACGGCGATGGGTCATATTTTGCCCAAACCACCCTGCAGTTTTCAAAATGTCTGAAATGTCGGAAATTTGACTCCTGAGTGTGATTTCTGAGCCGAATTCTGACTCTCTGCACCTATTTTCAGTTTCAAATTACGAATTTTCATACCGAAAATATGCCAATTACTGTAAACGGCGATGGGTCATATTTTGCCCTAACCCCCATGCAGTTTTCAAAATGTCTGAAATGTCGGAAATTTGACTCCTGAGCGTGATGAACTTGTTCACTTCACCTCCCTTCCCCCTCATTTGGGGGTAATAGGGAGTCAGACAGGGTCAGCCTGCAGCTCCACCACCAGCTCTTATTATGTAAACCACCCCAATGCCCAGTGGTAGGGAGGGTGTCAGGTAGCCACTGAGGCTCACCCATAAATTGGCATTTAACACTTATGCGTTTGGGGCGTGCGCATGCCAGACTACCCCAAGGTGGCCCGGGCGTTTCCTGTGAGTGCAATGCAACACTAAAATGTGTATACTCTTTTCAGTTGTATCACCTCAATTTTCGTGGCACATCGTTCATTTTGGTATCAAAATGTTCACAATTGAATTACCTACAGGGATAAATGCATATAAGGTCCAAAAGCCCGGCGTGCCCGACCTGCAGCAAAGCCAAAAGTCGGACAAGTGTTACCCGTGAGCGAGCACCCATTGGCACACCCGCAACACCTCCTCACAAATGTATTTACTCTTTTCAAGTTTCTCACCTCAATTTTCATTGTACATTATTCATTTTGATATCAAAATGTTCGCAATACAATTCCCTACAGGGGTATATGCATATTAGGTCCAAAAGCCCAGCGTGCCACCCGCAACAAACTCAGAAATCGGCCGAGTGTTACCCATAAGTGCGCAAGACCAATAAAATGTGTGTACTCTTTTTCACTTTTGTCACCTCAATTCTCATGCTACATCTTTCATTTTGGTATCAATTTGTTCCCAATAGAATTCTCTAAAGAGATATATACATATAAGGTCTAAAAGCCTGGCATGCCACCTGCAGCAAACCCAGAAAAAGCCAGGAATTACCTGTGAGGGAGCACCCATCTGCACACCCACAACACCCGCACTAAAATGTGTTTTCTCACGTCAATTATCATGTTATATTGTTCATTTTGATATCAAAATGTTCGCAATAGAATTATCTAAAGGGATATATGCATATAAGGTCAAAAAGCCTGGCATGCCACCCGCAGCAAACCTGAAAATCACCCGAGCGTTACCTGTGAGCGTTACCCGTCAATTTTTGTGTTACATCGTTCATTTTGGTATCAATTTGTTCTCAATAGAATTTTCTAAGGGGATATATGTATATAAGATAAAAATAAACAGGCGTGCTACCCACAGCAAACTAGAAACTATGCCGAGTGTTACCCATGAGCAAGCACCCATCCGCACATTCACACTAAAATGAGTATAATCTGCTCATTTTTCTCACTTCAATTTTCCTACTACGTCGTTCATTCTGTTATCAAATGGTTCGCACACTAAAGGCACACATTTTAAGACTAGTCCCATAATGATCGAATAAACAATGAAAGTTTTAACAAATATATTATTTTCGGACATCAGGACAGTTCGTTTCGCACTTCCGCAGAGTTAATTGTGTACGTCCCAGACGTTTATGGGTTATCTTGAGATGATTTCGGGGCTTTAGTGTCCCCGCGGCCCGGTCCTCGACCACGCCTCCACCCCCAGGAAGCAGCCCGTGACAGCTGACTAACACCCAGGTACCTATTTTACTGCTAGGTAACAGGGGCATAGGGTGAAAGAAACTCTGCCCATTGTTTCTCGCCGGCGCCCGGGATCGACCCCGGGACCACAGGATCACAAGTCCAGCGTGCTGTCCGCTCGGCCGACCGGCTCCCCCAGGGAGCCCAGCGTCCTGGGGGACGAAAGTGTTAATTATATTCAATGCTGGTTTTCTGGGGGAAAGCCCCTTGTGGCTCCCTGAAACTAGCTACCCACGGAGGAGGAAAAACAGGGAATTTACTAGGGAGGAGAGATCAACGCAATTATCAGAAAGAGGAAGAGGCCAATGGCTGTGACACACAACCCAAGGCCACACAAGGCTGCTGAGGACTGCAAACATTCACAAGATACCGGGGCCCCAACACCCTGTTCGACCACAAAAATCCCTCCACCCAAATATCAGCCCAAGACATATTGGCAAACACCACCGACAGGTCAGCATATATGCGAACATCAAGAGCATGAGGGTAGACTGCAGGCTGGCTAGATTTAATGACACTGTAGATGACCTGAGAAATATGAGCCCTGGAACAGGGAACCACGCAAACCAGATCAACCAACAAATTTGTTGTCCACTGAAGCAGAACCTGTGGCGGTGCAAAGCCACCATCGGACAAAATAAACAATACACCCTGGTCCAATGATCTACGATCACTGGACCAGGGTGATCAGGGACCAGGGTGGACCAGGGACCAGGGGGTCCAGTGATCTATGATCACTGGACCCCCTTCGCAAGCCAACTAACTCATTCTTTGCCAAAAAACCAGTGCTGAATGTAATGAAACGACATTTTCTGAGCGAGCCCAGGAGGCTCCCTGAAGCTATCCGAACTGGTATGTGCTATATTAGTTTCAGGTCATCAATCACTGGAGTCCTTATGCCTATCAGGAACCACGAGCCACAACCTAGTTCCACCAGAGGCACAGGGAGCAATAGCCTATAAGCAATTTACATTTAAAGTATGTCATAATTGCTATTGACCAGGGAGGGTACCCAAAAGATAGGCAAAACAAAACAAACCACAATCTGTTGAAAATTGTGACCTACGTCCGAACATAGCAAAAGAACTTCCCCAGAAAGAAAACAAACCTTAGGGGGGAGGTTAGGGGGGTGGGGGAGCTCACAGTCCACCACTCCATTTCTTGAAACTGCCGACTGGAGGAAGAGAGGGCATCAGGTAGCTTCCGGGGCTCGCCCAGAATGTGGCGTTTCCCCCAGCCTCCCTCCCTCTGGTCGGCAGTTTTTCATCGTTCTACAAACTGGGGGGTGGAGCGGCTGGCTCACCTGAGCAGGCTTCCCCTCCCCCCCATCAGGGGTGGGAGGGTAATAATAAACAGGTGTGCTAGTTGGATGATGATTTGCTTGTTTCATTGTTTTCTTTTGAGGGGAATTCTTTGGCTCTGTTCGGACGAAGGTTGAAATTTTAACCAGTTAGAGGTTTGTAATGGTTCGCCTACCTTTCTGGGTGCCTTTCCCAGTCGATGGCAGACATGACAAACTCTAAATGTAGAGTGCTCATATGGCCATTGCTCCCTGCGGCTCTCAGAGGGGGCCAGATTCTGGCTCGTGGCACCTGGTAGGCACTAGAACTCCAAGGATTGATGGCACCAAACTAATATGGCACATGTCAGTTTGATAGCTTCAGGGAGCCCACGGGGCTCCCCACAGAAAATATGCAGATATAAAATGGTAAGAGGGGAAAAGTCTTTGTCTGCCATGAACAGCCACAAAAACAATGCTGGACTGTAAATTCCAGCTCGATGACCCTGCTGGGTCGTCGAGCAGGTGCAGAGATTGCACCGCAGTGACGACGTGGCCAGCTGTGAGAGTAAATAGGCCTCACATGAGTGGAGGCACCGCCTGGGACCAGACAGTGACGACGTGGCCAGCTGTGAGAGTACATAGGCCTCACATGAGTGGAGGCACCGCCTGGGACCAGACAGCAAACGAATAGATGGAATAAACAAAAGAGTGAGGTCCGACAGTTAGGTCGGGAAGTGTACCGTCTTTATCTAATCAGAAGTAGGCTGACTAAAAACTTATACACACACTTATTAATTCTTTTCTTGATATAAAGGAATGAGAAACTGAAAGTCTGAATGATTGACATTATAATTGTGACAGTCACATGAACTACTAAACACCTAATCTTCGAAACAACTAAGATACTCTTGTGGAACTCAGTGTGTTGGCAGTAATTACAATGATGCATAAAGATGAAGATATTACACTTAAGTAATTTATCCTTTTAATACTTATATTTTAATTAATATTTTTTATGTCAAAGTGACTTACTGTTTCGTTGCTTTTTTGTTTTGTCTCCTTTTCAAATAGTACTGTTCAACCTTCTCCTGATGGATCCTATACTTCATATAAATATTTTACAAATAACATGATTTGACCGAAATATACAAAGCAATAAATTGAATAACCTAAGGTTGGATTTGGAGTGATGAAACAAATAGTTCTAATCATTTAACATGAAAAGTACCAATAATTGTTTTGGTGCAACTGCTTTACTGACCTTGTAAACAACCTTGACTATTTCCATGGATGATAAAAATTTAGTTGGATTGCTAGCAAGAACGTCAAGGATCTGGCTCTCTCTTTCATTGCGGTGGTCGATATAATGCTGAATTTTGATCACTGGATCATCTATCACCGGGCCATGGCCGGGAAAGATAACCTTTGGTTGTAAGTTCATGATTAACTGAAAAAAAAACAGCATTGAATGTAATGAAACATCATTTTCTGGCCGAGACCCTGAGGCTCCCTGCAGCTATCCAGACTGATATGTAATATATTAGACTTTGGCATCAGTGTGAATGGAGTTTATAGGCCTACCAGGGACCGCAGGCCAGAGCCTGGCCTCCTCAGAGAGGCATGAAGAGCAATGGCCTATAGAATAGCACAAGTGATTTGGAGCATTCTATGTCTGCCATCGACCAGGTCAGGCAACCAGAAAGGTAAGCATCCCAAAACAAACCTCTATTCTGATTGGAACTATTACTGAAAGTCAAACGAGTGGACAGAACTCCCCAAATAAAAACAAGCAAACGAGCATGATGTCACCACTTGCCATGCCGCCATCTGCGCAGTTCCCCCCTCTACGGGAAGAGAAAGGCGGAGCCCCAGATCCCTCGCGCCGGCAACCCCACACCTTCAGTTCTGAGGTTGAATGTCAAAACATGTGAAAAAGCCGCAGAACAGGGGGAGGGAGGGAGGGAGGGATGCCAGGGAGCTTCCAGGGTCTCACCCAGAAAATGGAGTTTCATTGCATTCAACACTGTTTTTCTGGAGGAAACCCCTTCAGCTCCCCGGAGCTAACTACCCAAAGACAAAGACAAAAGAGGGACAAACCCGAGAGGTAGAAACCATGCGCCCGAAACCCGAAAGCAAGACAACTGGCAACACCAATGACCCCCATGGATGACCTGAGAGACCCGAACCCTGGAACAGGGACAATGGCAACCCAGGTCAACCCAAAGCGTGTCCAGGGCCACAGAAGCCGTGGCACGCAGCCAATGGCTGAGAGCCACAACCAGACACAAGATGATGCACCCCCGGCCAAACCAACCAAGCATCAACAACCCCAGGGATCCCTCTGGAAAACAGCCGTCCCAACCTCGCCAGAAAAGAAGAGATGGCTGCAAATGAACAAACCTATCACCAGAACTCAAAGGAGCAGAAACCTCTGAGAAACAATCCTGAACCGAAGGGGCCACAACAAACCTAGGGGGAGAGAGAGAGAGAAGAGAGCACCGTGTCCAAGACCAGGATGCCTCAGATGGCGCATGAGCAGGCCGGAGGTGAAACAATGCCCGAGACAGCTCGTGAAACGGTGCAGAAGTGTCGGAAAATCCGACACCATTTAATAATCATACAGATAATAACTGTATTACCAACAAGTTACCCATAGAAAACGTAACTTGTAGTGGAATTACCGTCTATAGAAAACGGGATATCATCACCACATACTATTATAATTCACCACCTATTATGGTGGGAATTATTCTTAAATACATTAGTCTTTGGACTTTACCATCATAAAAACATCTTATATAAATTAACTTAATTATCAATATTAAAGTAGAGTAAATGTGACCCTTCTATCACGTTCTGAAATCTGGACAATGTAAGCCAGGCGTCAGAGTGGAGGAAGGAGGGCAGCCATTGTTGTTGTTATTGAGACCAGAGGCTCACACGGGAGCAAATTCGGCTCCTGTTAAATTTACTTGGACGTAGTGTTATGGAACCCAAAGGTGTACCATTGTCAACACGCTGTCTACAAATACAAGTTAAGTGTCTATCCGAAACCCGTTTATCATTCATTTATGGCCATTAATGTCAGGATATAGGGTTAGCCGGTTAGAACGCGAAATCGCCTCATACTAAAGGTAATTAAGCCAGGTCTTTAATGTTCCATGTACTGTATAGTGTTTTCTCTGATATAGCTTGTCATATATAGGATTCTGGCTTCACAGCTAGCGCACTTTTGACAGGTCAAGACGAGGATGCAAGATTATGTGCACCAGTTACTGGGTGATAGAAGCTACCTCAAAGAGGATAATTTGGTGTCTACACTCTAGTTATACCTGGTGGACTAACCTGCTGTACTATAAGAGAAGGAACCTCATCAATGTATGTAGCTATTACTGTAATTTGATTGGCTGCATATGTGTAATATAAACCCCCCCTAATGTGTAGAGGATCGATTTGTGAGATTATGAGATTATTGCAGAAATACAGTCCACTTAACATTATACAAATTGCTATCGAAGTATATAAATTAACGTAAATATAAATTCATATAAATTAAACAAATATAAATCTCACAGGTCGGTTCCCACATTATTTGGACCTTCGGAACCGGAATATTCGGTCCTTTGAACCCACATTTGGTCATCTTAGTACCGGATGAACCAGTTATCCAGTGGATTCATTAAATATACTAGTGCAGTGTTATTTAAACAAAGCCAGCCAGTCAAAGACAGCGGCGAAGCCTCGTGGGAGCTCAGGAGCCTCCCTCAGCCCAGTTCAGCCTTCGTCAGCGGTTTCATGCACACCCACAGATATTTGGTGGCGTGTTATTTCGTGAAATGACAGCGCTAATATAGAATCCAGCCAAATTAGTGACTGTGTCTTCGCGAGATTGTTCACGGATTTCGTGGTGTTACATTTCGCGAGAGATTATCTACGAATTTTGTGGACTTTATTTCGCGAGGTCACTAATAATATTTAATACTTCTAGATAATATTAGAAGTTTCATAGAGGCTAATTAAGAGGCTATTATCAATAATTGTGTATATTATTTCTCCAAAATAGAGAATTATTTAATATATATTGCACTAGTGATCACAGTATAATATTTACTAATTGCCAACCCACAACAGGGTAGGATATTACCATTGACTAGTTGAACTATTATTGTTCATCCTAGTCCCATTATTACCATAGTCAGTTGTACTATATTGATCAACCTACACCATTAATGAATGGTCCAGACCCTATTTTGGGTGTAATTTTTATCAACTCGAGTTGAGTTGTATATATAATAAATTACTTATGATCATTACACCTTTGAGTGATTAATTAGTGTCTCTACCATCCTAGGGTGATATAGAAGAGCTAACCTAAAGGTACTTCCAGTGACACTGGTTTATCACTCAAATTATTAGTGTGGATGATTGTATATATATAATGTGTATTAATTTTAAGTGCTAACCTCTAGTAGAGGTAGGATTATTGCCTAGTGAGTTCAGAATTTACCCTAGGCTACCATTAGAGCTTGTTCAGTATTATGAGCAGCCCAAGTACAAGTCCCACAAGGCTTCACCAACGAGCCAGTATGGATAATGCAGGGAGAATGAAAAGAACCCTTGCAGGTCTTAAAGGCCACTTAACAAGACAGATCAAGAAATGTGAAGATTTGTCACAACAATCAACAGTTGATTATGCTGACCTGGAAAGCTATTATCAAGCAGCTGCAGGTAAATTTGAGCAAATCAAATGTCAAATAGCAACATATGTGGCTGAACTTGCCAACACCAATTTATCAGAAACAGAAATAGACGACATTATGGTTGATCTTGCGAATTATGAAGATCACACTCAGGCCACGTTACAGCCTTATGTCAAATTAATTGCCTAGAACAAGGCAACAGCAACAACAACAACAGTTGCATCTAATACGAGTCAAGCAGAAGCTCGACTCCCTCCAATTAATTTACCCACTTTCTCAGGAAAAGATGAGGAAGATTGGGACGAATTTTGGAACAAATTCGTTGACCTTGTAGACTCAAAACAATCTTTACCAAAGAGTAGTAAATTCTCTTATTTGCAAGGCCAATTATCAGGTGAGGCTAAAACAGTAGTATCCCATCTGAGATTAACTAATGACGGCTATGATCTGGCAGTAAAACTCCTCAAGGATAATTATGCTGATCCAGAAGTAAGAACATCACATTTAGTTCATGAGCTGTTGCATTTACCCCCACCGGAGGCTTCAGCTGATTCACTCCAAGTTTTCAAGCTGGAGATAGAATCATTGATCAATGCCCTCAGCCTGACAGCAGATACAAACGGGGCTGAGTGGGTCTTGAAAATAATTGTCCAGGAGAAAATACCTAGGGACATATTGAGACAAATGAGTGCTCATTACAATAAAAGTATCTTATCCATGAATGAAATATCTGAAGGTTTAAAGTCAGTAGTTCATCAATTACGAACACATGACAAATTAAAACCACCAAGTAAACCCTCAGAAACCAATAATAGTAAACCACAGAGTACCAAAGGTACTCCAAATCAATCTAGACAATATAATTCAACACCAAAGTGGAACAGTGGCAGTGTGGGCGTATATGCAGTGGGACCCTCCAAGCCTATAGTTACTGTGTCACCCAAGAACGTGACACCAAAGGGTACTGGAAACTATGGAACATGTTTGTTCTGCAATGAGAAACATTCAATGTACCACTGCTCTAATTTTCCAGATAGTGACGCCCGTGTTGAGCGACTCAAAGATTTGCAACATTGCACGAGGTGCCTCAGGAAACATAACATCAAGGACTGTGATACCCAATTACACACCTGTAATAGGTGTAACAAAGGTCAGCACCATGCAGCATTGTGCAGAGACACCAAAACAACGTCTCCAAACCCCAAGGTGGAAGATAGCATTCCCACCACAGTACAGTACTGCAAGGTGCAACAAACAAAGAGTGTCCAATCAGCAAAGTCTAAAGGTAATACGACTTTGCCTACTGCCCAAATTACCATCCTGAATAAGAGGGCCAAGGTCCATACCCGTGGGTTGTTTGACCAAGGATCCCAAAGAACATACATCACTAAAAGGTTGGCAGATGAATTACAATTAAGGCCTGTAGCCCAGATGTCATTCAACATCTCAGGGTTTGTAACAGATGCAGGACCTCAAGTCTACCAGGTGGTACAACCATCAGTACGCTTAGGCAGGTACGTCTGTCGAGTACAAGCCATTGTGGTGGACAAAATACCAGTAGACCTACAAGTTCAAGGTCTGCGAGCAACAGCCAAATTCCTGAGAAATAGAGGAATAAAATTGGCAGATAATATTAAGACTGATCACCTCACTGACTTCGGTCTCCTTGTAGGGACAGACTATTGTCATCGATTCATCGGTAGCCCTACTAAATATCAGGGTATAACCATGTTAAACTCTGCAGGAGGTAAATTACTCTCAGGCCCAGTATCAAGCCTGAGGAGACCTATGCCTGCAGATAAACAATACCAATAGAATCTAAATTTGTCAGCTGATTATATTTCTCCAGTAGCATTATACTAAGGAGATTACAGCTGACTATACCAACAGAAGTTGATGTTAGTATCATCATTTGAAGCTGAAGATGAGTTCATGAGGCCTCAGTGGCAAATCAGTGAACAGTAGCCTAAAACAGCTACAAGTCACTGCGACCAATGTCACTGAACCCACTGCAGTCTCAGAACCATACTTTACTTTAATGATGAGCTATTCAATCCTCTGAATCAATTAACTAAATTAAACCCTAATAAATCTGATGACTGATTTGATACATTTATTATTTAATCAAGATGTATTCCATGGGCCTCAGTGTTTATATATCAGTGACCAGTTACCTGAAGAAACTTCAAGTTATATCTAATGTCACTGATCTCACTGCAGTCCCTGAATCATACTTGACTGTAGTACTTGATCACATCCAGTCTTCTGGGTTAAATAATATGTAATAAGGCTTGAATATTAGCCTTTCAAGAGTTGACAGGGAAATGAAATCGCATTAGACTTCTAACCCCTGCAACTCTAGTACGGGACATCCGTCCTGTACGAACAGACACACAAATGTGTGATTACTAACTACTAACATCAAATTAATCTAATAATTCGAAGGAGGAGTATCGGTGTTCGTCTGTTCTAATTAGGACTTCGACCCGTGAGCAGCCCCTGGGGAATTATGTCGGAAAATCCGACACCATTTAATAATCATACAGATAATAACTGTATTACCAACAAGTTACCCATAGAAAACGTAACTTGTAGTGGAATTACCGTCTATAGAAAACGGGATATCATCACCACATACTATTATAATTCACCACCTATTATGGTGGGAATTATTCTTAAATACATTAGTCTTTGGACTTTACCATCATAAAAACATCTTATATAAATTAACTTAATTATCAATATTAAAGTAGAGTAAATGTGACCCTTCTATCACGTTCTGAAATCTGGACAATGTAAGCCAGGCGTCAGAGTGGAGGAAGGAGGGCAGCCATTGTTGTTGTTATTGAGACCAGAGGCTCACACGGGAGCAAATTCGGCTCCTGTTAAATTTACTTGGACGTAGTGTTATGGAACCCAAAGGTGTACCATTGTCAACACGCTGTCTACAAATACAAGTTAAGTGTCTATCCGAAACCCGTTTATCATTCATTTATGGCCATTAATGTCAGGATATAGGGTTAGCCGGTTAGAACGCGAAATCGCCTCATACTAAAGGTAATTAAGCCAGGTCTTTAATGTTCCATGTACTGTATAGTGTTTTCTCTGATATAGCTTGTCATATATAGGATTCTGGCTTCACAGCTAGCGCACTTTTGACAGGTCAAGACGAGGATGCAAGATTATGTGCACCAGTTACTGGGTGATAGAAGCTACCTCAAAGAGGATAATTTGGTGTCTACACTCTAGTTATACCTGGTGGACTAACCTGCTGTACTATAAGAGAAGGAACCTCATCAATGTATGTAGCTATTACTGTAATTTGATTGGCTGCATATGTGTAATATAAACCCCCCCTAATGTGTAGAGGATCGATTTGTGAGATTATGAGATTATTGCAGAAATACAGTCCACTTAACATTATACAAATTGCTATCGAAGTATATAAATTAACGTAAATATAAATTCATATAAATTAAACAAATATAAATCTCACAGGTCGGTTCCCACAAGAAGAAACATCAAAACTGAAAGCAAGCCGTAGCGGATCCACCACCACCACACAAGACAAGGTGACAAGATGCGGCATAAAATAACGGTCCTGAACAGACACAAGAGAAAGGACAAGACTACCTCAATAAAATGAGCCTCCATCGCCACCCCCGGATGGGGCATCCCCCGAGACTGCCAGTCTCTCAAAACCAGCTAAACACTGCCCCAACCCTGAAGCCCTCAGACACTTCTGAGCCAGAAGCAGGAGGAGGGACCAGAATGCACCACAGCAGGGGAAAGAACGAGGGGGTGCGGATTGAACCAAGGACGAAGCATCCAACACCCCCAAATCCAGATCCCTACAAGCAAAGCGTGGCAGCCAATGGGCATCTGGGGTAGCAAACAACCTAGCACGTTGCAGCAACTGAGCCTAGCATGCAATGCCGGAGCCGCCTGCACCCGGATAATGTCATCAGATGAATGGGTGAATCGAGTCACAAATAAGCAACCATGCTCGCAGGACTCTGGGTGTCACCGACCCAACAAGCACCATGGTGGAGGCAAAAACAATGAGAGTCGCCCTGAGACAAGAGGACAGAGCAACCCTCAAACTTGCACAAAGCGAGAGGGGGGACCCAGGGGTCCACATCCATAGGACCCCTTGAGCCCCCGTGGGGTTTTCCAGGGTCCTTTAACTGTTATTGCTAAGGGTAAGCCCAGGCAGGATACTGCTAAGTGGCGCCCAAGTATACCAACAAACCGCCAAAAGCTGAACCCCCCGGGACATGTCCACTCACGGGAGGCCAAGCAGAGGGTACCACCCAGAAACACAGAAAAAATTAAAGGACAGATAGGGGCAACAAACCAAAGGCAGACCCCCGCCCCCCACCAGGCAGGAAAACAAAACCAGAAGAAAACCCCGCAAGAGGATAACATACCCAGGTTTAACCCTTTAGTTGCGCAAGACATCTCTGCGCAAAAAACTCTGCTCATTTTGTTTCCGCCTCCACCAGGGATCAAACCCGGAACCTCAGGATTACAAATCCAAAGCGCTGTCTACTCACCTGTCAGGCCCCCCTGGGTACACAATTTTTTTCCAACCTTTTCTTTTGCATCACACAAATATATTCCCTGATCAAATCATAAGAATAACCAATTATAACATTTATTGCAGAATCCTTGCCACAAGGGTTCATATACTATATAAAATTAAAAACTCCACTTCCACTTACCTTTAGTGAAGCCATATATGTATATATGTAATGAAGCCATATATGTATATATGTATGAAGATCTTCAAATACTGCCGTTCCTTCCCCTAATATACAGTCACCACTAAACACTGCCCCCTCCTCCTCCACTGCTAATACAACATGGTCAGTGGTATGGCCTGGAGTATGAAGAACTCTATTGGAAATTTGAAAGAGGAAGTATAAACATCTGTGATGCTATGAAATTATCTGGAATCAATATTAAAATAAGTGAACCCTTAATCCTTATCTTGTGTGCTATTTTGAAATGTATCACCTCTTTATGTAACACAAATCAGTGTTGAATATAATTGAATACCATTTTCTGACAGGGCTTCCAATAACTTCCCAAGCTTTACATTGGTTCCACAAAGCCTTAGCTTAATACACCACAACTCCAAGACCAATCTATCATGACTGGAAGCCAGGACGAAAGCCAGGACAAGAATCTGGTTCACTATGAGACCAAGAGAGCAAGAGAATTAAGATATAAAAAACAAAACTAAGAAAAAATCAATAAGTAAACATACAAGAAAACAAGCAACTGCTTGAAGAAAATTAGACATCCCTAAGTTGGTAGGAAATTTGTATTTTCTTCCAAGAGGTTGCAAAACCTCATATTGAAGATTATATTTTTGTTATGTCTGTTGCAGCTCAATTAATCCGTACAATTCTAGATAGCAAGTATTTCTATGAAACCACCTAATACCCCTCCAAACTACTTTTTTCCACTGTTGAGTCCAATGCAAAAGGTTAGTTAAGCAATTTCTAACAATCCAGAATGTACGCTGCATATTGCAGGCCAAGGTCATGTTCAAAATACATAGACCAGCACAGACAGCTAGTTCTCTGTTCCATATTATGTTCCATCTGGGCAAGTGTTGTAAAGTCTGTTTTCATTTTAGATACCAGTATTTTCCTCAACTAGTCAGAAGTGCCCTAGTTTTGCCTGATTTAAAAACTAACTTAAAATTCTTCAAATTCACATAATAAATTTGGAAGAAGGAAGAGGAGTTGCAGATTGAACCAAGGTCAAGTTGACTAACATCCCCAAATCCAAATACCTAACACCAACTGGGGCAGCACCTGAGCATCCAACTGGGCACACAACCTAGGCCACTGCAAAATAGATTCTTCAATTGCAGAGCAATCACTTCCTGACCCCTTTGGACACCAATAGAGAAATGGGGAGCCAGGAGCACATGGAAAAAATAAACACCAAATAACTCAGAGTCAAAGGTGTCCCTGACCCAGCAGTCACAGCCTGGCAGAAGCAAAACATATGAACAGATGGCACAGGCGACGAACAACCCTCAAATTCACACAAGGCGAGAGCGGGCTCAGAAGAGGTATTCATAATACAATCGAGCCCGTAGGGGATTTCCAGGGCCTGCAGGGTAAGCACCCTGCCGGAAGCCCAAGTACTTTGAATGCTACGCTAGTAAACCCCGATATAAGAGGCCACCTTGGCTACCCAAAGCCAATGGAAAGGCCAAAAGGGGTACAGTAACAAGGAAGTTCCACTGCACACACCATAGGCTAGCCTAACAAGATGACAAGCAGAACTTCAAAGCATAAAAAGGCCAAGTGAAAAAAACAGCGTTGAATGTAATGAAACGCCATTTTCTGGGTGAGACCCAGAGGTTCCCTGAAGCTATTGGACTGATATTACCTATATTAGTCTGGGGCTTCAGCTATATTAGTCTGGGGCTTCAGTCATATGGTAGTTGTCATGCCTACTGGCAGCCATGAGCCAGAACTTGGTTCCCTCAGAGAGGCAAAGGGAGCAATGGCCTATGAAAACTCCACTCTTTAGAGAGTATATTCATGTTTGCCATTGACAGGGTTTAAGCATCTAGAAAGGTAGGCACCCCCAAACAGTATTACCAGGATTATGATAATAGCAGGATTGTTATGATAATTAGCACTGAGTTGCATGGTGGGGAGGAGTATTGCTGAAGGAGCGAGGGCGATAGCATCGTCTGCTGACTCTGTGTGGCCACCTGTTATTGTCTGCACTCACCATACCAGCTTAGTGGTTCTCTATTGTAAACACAAATGTAGATACTTTACATTGTAGTGAAATTTGCATTCAACATAACCATGATACAAGATGATGGCAGTGATTACTACGGTGAAGTTATATGGCTTAGGTACATATTTTGGGGTAACACATGATACAGTGTGTGTTTGAAGTACTAGGTAGAAAACTATGAGGATGAAATTAGGTACTTTTTGGTGTTACTTTTGAAGAAGGGGGTAGGTTGGACAGGTACTTCTTGGTGTTACTTTTGAAGAAGGGGTAGGTTGGACAGGTAATTTTTGGTGTTAATTCTGAAGAAGGGGGTAGGTTGGACAGGTACTTTTTGGTGTTAATTCTGAAGAAGGGGTAGGTTGAACAGGTAATTTTTGGTGTTAATTCTGAAGAAGGGGTAGGTTGAACAGGTAATTTTTGGTGTTAATTCTGAAGAAGGGGGTAGGTTGGACAGGTACTTTTTGGTGTTAATTCTGAAGAAGGGGTAGGTTGAACAGGTAATTTTTGGTGTTAATTCTGAAGAAGGGGTAGGTTGAACAGGTAATTTTTGGTGTTAATTCTGAAGAAGGGGGTAGGTTGGACAGGTACTTTTTGGTGTTAATTCTGAAGAAGGGGTAGGTTGGACAGGTAATTTTTGGTGTTAATTTTGAAGAAGGGGTAGGTTGGACAGGTACTTCTTGGTGTTACTTTTGAAGAAGTGGGTAGGTTGGACAGGTACTTTTTGGTGTTACTTTTGAAGAAGGGGTAGGTTGGACAGCACATAAGGATGCTAAAAAGAAGATGGCCTTTAGTATACAAATTTTAGTACATTTTTTGTAAATTTTAGTATGAGTGCTATCACTGAAGAATAATTGTAAGCTTTATATGTTTATGTAATGAACATTTTTTAATTCCCTTATTTTTCCACGAATATAAAATATTACATGACCTGATTTTCCAATCACAGTGTCCTGTTTTTGACTGAAGGAAGTATGGTCAGCCTAATATAGATGGATGGATGAATAGATAAATGGATGGATGGATGAATCAATACATAGATGGGCAGATGGGAGACAGGACAGACCAGGGCAATGTCAAGTACCCCCTCCTTAGTTTGTTATAATAAACTATCAAGGTAATAAGGAAATGAAACTTTGATTGCATATTGGCATGACCTCACACTAAAAGTAATCAAGTGCAGACAATAAGCCACAATAACCTGATGAAAACTAGAAACCCAACCAACACATCAGAATGCAGGCGATGAGTCACAATAACGTGGCTAAATTATGTTGACCAGACCACACACTAGAAGGTGAAGGGACGACAACGTTTCGGTCCGTCCTGGACCATTCTTAAGTCGATTGTGATGAGGAAGTAGATTCAGGCAATAAATAGGCTAGAGAGAGGTGAGGAGCAAAGTGTAGTAGAGGGGATAGTAGTAGGAATAAGAACTGCAGAGGGCCTATTGGCCCATACGAGGCAGCTCCTATTATAACCACCGAATGAGAAGGAGATAGTAATAGGAATAAGAAGAGGATAGTAAGGGAACGTAAAGAAAACAATGAACAGGAGAGAAGAGAGAAAGAAAAGGAAAGAGAAAGAAAGATAAATGGAAGGGTAAGCTTATGTTAGGTTACGTTTGTTAGAACGTGACCTAACGAGACCACGTTTCTTTATTGCCTGCATCTAGAACATAAGAACATAAGAACAAAGGTAACTGCAGAAGGCCTATTGGCCCATTCGAGGCAGCTCCTATTCTATAACCACCCAATCCCACTCATATACTTGTCCAACCCGCGCTTGAAACAATCGAGGGACCCCACCTCCACCACGTTACGCGGCAATTGGTTCCACAAATCAACAACCCTGTTACTGAACCAGTATTTACCCAAGTCTTTCCTAAATCTAAACTTATCCAATTTATACCCATTATTTCGTGTTCTGTCCTGTGTTGATACTTTTAATACCCTATTAATATCCCCCTTGTTATGTCCATTCACCCACTTGTAAACCTCAATCATGTCGCCCCTAACTCTTCGCCTTTCCAGTGAATGCAACTTAAGCTTTGTTAATCTTTCTTCATATGAAAGATTTCTAATTTGGGGAATTAACTTAGTCATCCTACGCTGGACACGTTCAAGTGAATTTATATCCATTCAATAATATGGCGACCAAAACTGAACTGCATAATCTAAATGGGGCCTAACTAGAGCAAGATATAGCTTGAGAACCACACCAGGTGTCTTGTTACTAACGCTGCGATTAATAAATCCAAGTGTCCGATTTGCCTTATTACGAACATAAGAAGAACATAAGAACATAAGAACAAAGGTAACTGCAGAAGGCCTATTGGCCCATACGAGGCAGCTCCTATTCTATAACCACCCAATCCCACTCATATACTTGTCCAACCCGTGCTTGAAACAATCGAGGGACCCCACCTCCACAATGTTACGCGGCAATTGGTTCCACAAATCAACAACCCTGTTACTGAACCAGTATTTACCCAAGTCTTTCCTAAATCTAAACTTATCCAATTTATATCCATTGTTTCGTGTTCTGTCCTGTGTTGATACTTTTAATACCCTATTAATATCCCCCCGGTTATGTCCATTCATCCACTTGTAAACCTCTATCATGTCACCCCTAACTCTTCGCCTTTCCAGTGAATGCAACTTAAGCTTTGTTAATCTTTCTTCATATGAAAGATTTCTAATTTGGGGAATTAACTTAGTCATCCTACGCTGGACACGTTCAAGTGAATTTATATCCATTCTATAATATGGCGACCAAAACTGAACTGCATAATCTAAATGGGGCCTAACTAGAGCAAGATATAGCTTGAGAACCACACCAGGTGTCTTGTTACTAACGCTGCGATTAATAAATCCAATATTTTTATCAATATAGAGATTTGCAATATCTTTCCAGCCGGCAATTGACACCAAGTGCCCTCGATATCCATTCATTTCCCACTCCCTTTCTTGGAAGAATGCCACATATGATCGGGATTCCTCCCTTGCTCCTAACTAATTCTATGGCTGTTTTATACCTCTGAATCAGTTCCTCACTCCTAACTCGACCAACATCATTTCCTCCCACGCTAATGCAAATAATGGGATTGTTCCCATTACCAGCCATAATATCATTCATGTTGTTTATAATATCACCAATGCCAGCTCCGGGATAGCAAACCCTTAACCTGTTCCCCCTATCTCGTAGGGGGAACAGTAGTATTTTTAATAAATATTTTGTATCTGTATTTACTAAAGAGGCACTTAACAATATGCCTTCAGCCGAACAAGTCTATGTGGGTGGGGACGAGGACAGGTTGACGAGTTTAGCAGTTACCAGGGAGGATGTTCTTAAACAAATAGTAAAACTCAAACCAAACAAATCCCCAGGGCCGGATGAAGTGTTTGCTAGGGTGCTTAAAGAATGCAAAGAGGAGCTTTGTGACCCACTGTCAACCATATTTAATAAATCAATAGAGTCAGGCACAGTGCCAGAGTTTTGGAAAGTTGCTAATGTGATACCAGTTTTTAAGAAAGGAGATAGATCACTTGAGTCTAACTATCGACCAATTAGCCTAACGTCTATTGTGGGAAAGTTACTCGAATCTATAATAGCAAATAAAATTCGTCTTCATCTTGAAAAACATAAATTAATAATTGAGTCGCAACATGGTTTTATAAATGGCCGTTCATGTTTAACAAATTTGTTATCTTTTTATTCTAGCATTGTTGAGGCAGTTGATAGTGGTAAGGATTGCGATGTTGTATACCTTGACTTTAGCAAAGCTTTTGATACAGTGCCACATGAAAGACTGATTAAAAAAATAGAGTCTCATGGTATTGGGGGTGCTATATTAAGCTGGATTAGGGCATGGCTATACCAAAGGAAACAGAGAGTTAGTATAAATGGAATCAAGTCAGAGTGGGAAAATGTTGTAAGTGGAGTGCCTCAAGGCTCTGTCCTGGGACCTCTGTTGTTTATAATATATATAAATGATTTAGATTCAGGTTTGAGTAGCAACATTTGCAAATTTGCCGATGATACGAAAATCGGTAGGGAAATTAATTCGGAGGAGGATTCACTATCACTTCAAGTTGATCTAGATAGGGTTTTGAAATGGTCAAAGGATTGGCAGATGCAGTTTAATGCTGATAAATGTAAAGTTCTGAGGTTAGGTAATGATGATAGAGTTACAAGATACGAGCTAGATGGTGTTGTGATTGCGAAGTCGGATTGCGAAAGGGATCTGGGAGTTATGATTAGTAAGAATTTAAAACAAAAGGATCAATGCATAAATGTTCGTAATAAGGCAAATCGGACACTTGGATTTATTAATCGCAGCGTTAGTAACAAGACACCTGGTGTGGTTCTCAAGCTATATCTTGCTCTAGTTAGGCCCCATTTAGATTATGCAGTTCAGTTTTGGTCGCCATATTATAGAATGGATATAAATTCACTTGAACGTGTCCAGCGTAGGATGACTAAGTTAATTCCCCAAATTAGAAATCTTTCATATGAAGAAAGATTAACAAAGCTTAAGTTGCATTCACTGGAAAGGCGAAGAGTTAGGGGTGACATGATAGAGGTTTACAAGTGGATGAATGGACATAACCGGGGGGATATTAATAGGGTATTAAAAGTATCAACACAGGACAGAACACGAAACAATGGATATAAATTGGATAAGTTTAGATTTAGGAAAGACTTGGGTAAATACTGGTTCAGTAACAGGGTTGTTGATTTGTGGAACCAATTGCCGCGTAACATTGTGGAGGTGGGGTCCCTCGATTGTTTCAAGCACGGGTTGGACAAGTATATGAGTGGGATTGGGTGGTTATAGAATAGGAGCTGCCTCGTATGGGCCAATAGGCCTTCTGCAGTTACCTTTGTTCTTATGTTCTTATGTTCTCTAGCACAAAACGCTCTATCCAAATACCTTATCTGGGAATCTCCCACAACTAATGTTTGCTTAGGTACCTTTACTTTCTGAGGGGCCTGCGCTTCCTTTCTCTTCGTTGCTTTCCCTTTTGCGCGATCCGCAGTCTCACCACAGCACTCGTCCTCCAAAACGTCAAATGAATTAGAAGTTGCTATGGCGTTTGAAGGCGGCTTTATCAAAGTCTTCTTAAGGCCCCTGTCTTTCACAACTCTCCAAGACGAGGTCCCTTTACTACTGGTCTCCTCCTTCGTTACTTCTCGTTGTTCTTTAAGCTGACGCACCTCCTCCCGCAGAGAGTCCAACTCTGTCCTCAGGGCTCCCACTAGAGTCACCAGGTCCTTAACTACAACTTCCATATTGCTATGATAATATAACAACACTCAGGAGCTCCGGTTAACACAACCTCTCACTGTGACTTCACCTGACTGATCTACTTCCTCATCATAATCGACTTGAGAATGGTCCAGGACGGACCGAAACGTCGTCGTTCCTTCACCTTCTAGTGTGTGGTCTGGTCAACACATCTGAAAATTAAGAAAATGATGATGTTTCGGTCTATTCCGCACCATTATCAAGTTGTGAAAAGAAAAGTTGTAGAGATATGTGATCTATAATCATATATTAAGTGCAATACTGCAATATTTTTTCTTACTTGAGAGTTGCACCTTCTGTTTTGATTTCATCATTGTGCTTGAGTTTTATGAGTCTAACCGACTCATGTAGGGGCTCATCAGGAGCATCAGCTCGAGGACATTTGTATACTTTAACACAACCTGAAATTATCATTTAAACTTTTTGAACACAAGTTAAAATTAAGTACTAAATGTAATGAAATGTCTATATGGTGGTGCACTTGGTAGCTCCCAGAGCTAAAGCACAGGGGCAACCAAGTCATAGGGTACTACACCAGACCTCTGATACCCAATTGAGGTTACTGGGACCAAAATCTGGCTCTTTTTGTGAGGTGAGTGGGCAGCTTGGGACTGGAGACAATTATTAGCAAAAATTAAAAAGGCATCAAACCAGCAACTATTCAAACAAAATTGTAACCCTGAAGTTAACTAGCCAAACAATATTTGTTGTTTAACTAGTTAACAAATATTATTTTATATAACATAACAAATCAACAAATA
>NW_025575066.1:0-13304 GCF_020424385.1 Procambarus clarkii | reverse complement strand
TACACCACATATGTAAGACCAATCCTGGAGTATGGGGCCCCAGCATGGAGCCCGTACCTTGTCAAGCACAAGACGAAGCTGAAAAAAGTCCAAGGTATGCTACTAGACTAGTCCCAGAACTAAGAGGCATGAGTTATGAGGAAAGGCTGCGGGAAATGCACCTTACGACACTGGAAGACAGAAGAGTAAGGGGGGAAATGATCACAACCAACAAAATCCTCAGGGGAATCGACCGGGTAAACAAGGATGAACTATTCAACACTGGAGGGACGCGAACAAGGGGACACAGGTGGAAACTGAGTACCCAAATGAGCCACAGAGACATTAAAAAGGACTTTTTCAGTGTCAGAGTAGTTAGTAAATGGAATGCACTAGGAAGTGATGTGGTGGAGGCTGATTCCATACACAGTTTCAAGCGTAGATATGATAGAGCCCAGTAGGCTCAGGAATCTGTACACCTGTTGATTGACGGTTGAGAGGCGGGACCAAAGAGCCGAAGCTCAACCCCCGCAAGCACAATTAGGTGACAATTAGGTGAGTACACACACACACACACACACACACACACACACACACCACACACACACACACACACACACACACACACACACACACACACACACACACACACACACACACACACACACACACACACACACACACACACACACACACACACACATACACACACACCACACACACACACACACACTTTAGTAGTTTCAAA
This sequence comes from Procambarus clarkii, assembly GCF_020424385.1. Lineage (NCBI taxonomy): Eukaryota > Metazoa > Arthropoda > Malacostraca > Decapoda > Cambaridae > Procambarus > Procambarus clarkii. The sequence continues at coordinate 12,577 of NW_025575066.1, read as the reverse complement.
GCGTTATGTGACAAAAAGTGCTGGGAAGACGGGACACCACGATCGTAGCTCTCATCCTGTAACTGCACTTAGGTAATTACACACACACACGTTTGAGATTACCAGAGGGGAAGTAAGGAAGAGTTAACTAGAGTTGGATGTGACAAAGGCTAATGACCCAGATGGAATCTCTCCATGGATACTAAAGGAAGGAGCAGAAGAACTGTGCCTGCCACTCTCCAGAGTGTATAACAAATCACTGTTAATAGGGAAACTGCCAGAAATTTGGAAAGCAGCTAACGTAGTCCCGATATACAAGAAAGGGGATAGACAGGAGGCACTGAACTACAGCCCAGTTTCCCAAACCTGCATACCATGCAAGCTGATGGAGAAGATTGTGCGAAGATACCTAGTGGAACATCTGGAGCTAAGGAACTTTGTAACACAGCATCAACATGGGTTCAGGGATGGCAAGTCCTGCCTCACAGGGCTACTTGAAATCTACGACCAGTTAACAAAAATCAGGCAAGAAAGAGAAGGGCTGCATATTTTTGGATTGCCAGAAAGCCTTTGATACAGTACCACACAAGAGGCTAGTGAAAAAGATGGCGATGCAGGCTGGAGTGAAAGGGAAGGTACTCCATTGGATAAAGGAGTACCTAAGTAACAGGAGACAACGAGTCAATGTGAGGGGTGAGGTCTCAGATTGGCGAGACGTTACGAGTGGAGTCCCGCAGGGGTCAGTCCTTGGACCTGTACTGTTTCTGATATATGTGAATAATCTTCCAGCGGGTATAGACTCGTGTCTCTCAATGTTTGCTGATGATACAAAAATTATGAGGAGGATTGAAACTGAGGACGATAGTAAGAGGCTACAAGATGACCTAGACAGTCTGAATGAATGGTCCAACAAATGGCTGTTGAAGTTCAACCCGAGTAAATGCAAAGTAATGAAACTAGGCGGTGTAAACAGGAGGCCAGACACAGGATACATAATAGGAGATGAAGTACTTAATGAAACGGACAGAGAGAAAGATCTAGGATTTGATATCACACCAAACCTGTCTCCTGAAGCCCACATAAAGAGAATAACGTCTGCGGCATATGCGAGGCTGGCTAACATCAGAACAGCCTTCAGGAACCTGTGCAAGGAATCATTCAAAATCTTGTATACCACATATGTAAGACCAATCCTGGAGTATGCTGCTCCAGCATGGAGCCCGTACATTGTCAAGCACATGATGAAGCTGGAAAATGTTCAAAGATATGCCACTAGACTAGTCCCAGAACTAAGAGGCATGAGTTACGAGGAAAGGCTGTGGGAAATGCACCTTACGACACTGGAATCAGAAGAGTAAGGGGAGACATGATCACTGCCTACAAAAATCCTCAAGGGAATCGACCGGGTAGACAAGGATAAACTATTCAACACGGGAGGTACGCTAACAAGGGGACACAGGTGGAAACTGAGTACCCACATAAGCCACAGGGACGTTAGAAAGAACTTTTCAGTGTCAAAGTAGTTAACAGATGGAATGCATTAGGCAGTGATGTTGTGGAGTCTGACTCCATGCACAGTTTCAAATGTAGATATGACAGAGCCCAGTAGGCTCAGGAATCTGTACACTCTTCAATCTGTACTACCTCCTTCCTCTGCATAGAAAACCCCCCTACCCCAAACCCTCCCTGCCCCCACTCAAATGTTCAGCCAAATCTCCCTCCCCCCACACCCAATCCCCACCCTTCTACCCCTCCCCTCCTCCCGAGTCCTCCCTCCCCCCCTTTCCTTCCCGTCCACCCTCCCCTTTCACCCCATACCCTCCCTGTCCCTCTCCCTTCACTGGATCCCCCACCCCTCATCCCAGTATCCTCTGAGACCCTGTTATCCACCTCACAGGTCCTCACAACCATGGAACAGCCTCCCCCACCAGCAGAACACTCACCAAGGAGGCGATTTGAGAAGGGACAGAAGAAAGTGAGCCTCAAAGCGATGTACACTAACATAGATGGAATTACAAATAAAGCAAATGAGCTTGGAGAACTGGTACTAGAAGAAAACCCAGACATAATAGCCCTCACAGAAACAAAGATCACGAAAACGATAACAAATGCAGTGTTCCCACAGGACTATTATGTTATGAGGAAAGAGAGGGAAGGAAGAGGTGGGGGTGGTGTAGCTCTGCTGGTAAGAAAAGGCTGGGATTTTGAGGAGATGGTTACTCAGGGCTGTGAAGGTTTCAGTGACTACATAGCAGGTACCATAACAAATGGAGGGAAAAAAATTATAGTCGCAGTCATATATAATCCACCACCAAATGACAAGACCTAGACGGGAATATGATAGAAACAACATGGCCACCATTAACATAATAGAAAGAGCAGCTTCTGTTGCTAGCAGGAATGGATCTGGACCTAATTATGGGAGACTTCAACCATGGGAAGATAGATTGGAAGAACAGAGACCCGCATGGAGGACCAGAAACATGGAGAGCTAAGCTGCTGGACGTGGCAACAAGAAACTTTCTAAGCCAGCACACCAAAGAACCAACAAGAATGAGAGGAGAAGATGAACCAGCAATGCTTGATTTGATATTTACCCTAAATGACTGGGATATAAGAGAAGTTAAGATGGAAGCGCCCTTGCGAATGAGTGACCACAGTGTATTGAACTTTGAGTACCTGGTAGAGCTAGGACTTATCTCCCCGAAAAAAATACTAGAAATCAAAAGGCTAGCATACCGAAAGGGAAACTATGAGGAGATGAGAAAATTCCTAAGTGAATATAGCTTGGGACACAGACCTCAGAGAAAAGTCTGTACAGGGTATGATGGACTATGTTACCCAAAAATGTCAGGAGGCAGTAAACAGGTTCATCCCGGCCCAAAGGGAAAAATCCGAAAAGCAAGAGAAGAATCCCATGGTATAATAGGGCATGTATGGAAGCTAAGAAACTGAACAAAAGGGCATGGAGAAACTATAGGAATAACAGGACACTGGAGAGCAGAGAAAGATACCAGAGAACCAAGAATGAGTATGTCAGGATGAGAAGAGAGGCAGAAAGACAATTTTGAAAATGACATCGCAAGCAAGGCAAAAACTCAGCCTAAATTGCTGTATAGCCACATCAGGAGAAAAACAACAGTGAAGGAACAGGTTATGAAACTTAGGTTAGGGGCAGACAGGATTCACTAGAGAACGACAGAGAGGTGTGTGAGGAACTCAACAAGAGGTTCCAGGAGGTCTTCACAATAGAACAAGGTGAGGTCACTGTGCTAGGAGAAAGGGAGCTAAACCAGGCGGCCTTGGAAGAGTTCGAAATTACGAGAGAGGAGGTAAGGAGACACCTGCTGGATCTGGATGTTACAAAGGCTATTGGTCCAGATGGGATCTCACCATGGATACTGAAAGAGTGTGCAGAGGCACTTTGCTTGCCACTCTCCATAGTGTATAGTAAGTCACTGGAGACGGGAGACCTACCAGAAATATGGAAGACGGCGAATGTGGTCCCAATATACAAAAAGGGCGACAGACAAGAGGCACTGAACTACAGGCCAGTGTCCTTGACTTGTATACCATGCAAGGTGATGGAGAAGATCGTGAGAAAAAACCTGGTAACACATCTGGAGAGAAGGGACTTCGTGACAAATCGCCAACATGGATTCAGGGAGGGTAAATCTTGCCTTACAGGCTTGATAGAATTCTACGATCAGGTGACAAAGATAAAGCAAGAAAGAGAGGGCTGGGCGGACTGCATTTTCTTGGATTGTCGGAAAGCCTTTGACACAGTACCGCATAAGAGGCTGGTACATAAGCTGGAGAGACAGGCAGGTGTAGCTGGTAAGGTGCTCCAGTGGATAAGGGAGTATCTAAGCAATAGGAAGCAGAGAGTTACGGTGAGGGGTGAGACCTCCGATTGGCGTGAAGTCACCAGTGGAGTCCCACAGGGGTCTGTACTCGGTCCTATCTGTTTCTGATATATGTAAATGATCTCCCAGAGGGTATCGATTCATTTCTCTCAATGTTTGCGGACGATGCTAAAATTATGAGAAGGATTAAAACAGAAGAGGACTGTTTGAGGCTTCAAGAAGACCTAGACAAGCTGAAGGAATGGTCCAACAAATGGTTGTTAGAGTTTAACCCAACCAAATGTAATGTAATGAAGATAGGTGTAGGGAGCAGGAGGCCAGATACAAGGTATCATCTGGGAGAGGAAATTCTTCAGGAGTCAGAGAAGGAAAAAGACTTGGGGGTTGATATCACGCCAGACCTGTCTCCTGCAGCACATATCAAGAAAATAACATCAGCGGCATATGCCAGGCTGGCCAACATACGAACGGCATTCAGAAACTTGTGTAAGGAATCATTCAGAACATTGTATACCACATATGTCAGGCCAATCCTGGAGTATGCAGCCCCAGCATGGAGTCCATATCTAGTCAAGCATAAGACTAAGCTGGAAAAGGTTCAAAGGTTTGCCACCAGACTAGTACCAGAGCTGAGAGGTATGAGCTACGAGGAGAGGCTACGGGAATTAAACCTCACTTCGCTGGAAGACAGAAGAGTTAGGGGGGACATGATCACCACATTCAAAATTCTGAAGGGAATTGATAGGGTAGATAAAGACAGTCTATTCAACACAAGGGGTACACGCACAAGGGGACACAGGTGGAAACTGAGTGCCCAAATGAGCCACAGAGATATTAGAAAGAACTTTTTTAGTGTCAGAGTGGTTGACAAATGGAATGCATTAGGCAGTGATGTGGTGGAGTCTGACTCCATACACAGTTTCAAATGTAGATATGACAGAGCCCAGTAGGCTCAGGAATCTGTACACAGTTGATTGACAGTTGAGAGGCGAGACCAAAGAGCCAAAGCTTAACCCTCGCAAGCACAATAGGTGAGTACAAATAGGTGAGTACACCCATACACACACACATTCAAACACAAAGAATGCACACACATTCACATGCACGCACTTATAAGTATCAGTATAATGAAGAAAAAGGCAAAAAGAGTCATATAACGACACACAGAAGCGTATACAATTCATTTAAATAACCCACAAGAAAACACACTTACAAATCTAATCCTAAACCCAATCCTAATATCCTAATTTATATCCTAAAACCAAATCCTAAACCAATAAATCACACAAGATCACGTGATCACAGTACTAGGTCTCAGGAACCGACCTTCGAGATCACAACATTCCAACCCAAGCCCATTATCAGTGTCAAACATTCTTCCGCCGACAGAGACCTACAGACTCAGGGCTCTAATCTACAACCTGGGCCTCTGATTTGACCTGTCCAAGATGAAGACGTATTCGCTGTCCTGACTAAACAAGGAGGGTTTTTCAGTGCCTTCGTAATCGTTATCTGAATCGTGGAATCTCTGGATTAAAATTAAAAAAAAAATGTGTAAAGTCATCATCCTATGGCTGAATAGTGTAGTTATGATCATGGAGTTATGGAACAAAAATTCCACAGTTATTTCATATTTTTTTTGTTTAGCTTCGGAAAGGATTCCATCATGCAACCTTTGTTGGTAATGCCAAAAAGTTGTTCAAATTAGAATCAGTAGAAGCAATCTAGTAACACGATTAAGGTCATTTTCCCGCATAGAGAAATATACAATATTAATACAGAAAATTATTATACTGTTATTATTTTTTAGACATCTAGGGGCCAGGTTAAGGCTCACCCTCACGTTTCTCACTTCGCAAGAATTAACCAGGAGAAGCTAATCATCTAGTACGACCATATAGAGCCCAGACTCCTCTCTATGCTACCATCCCTTAACAATTCCTGTTTATCTTACTGTAACATCACACGAGAGAAAGCAACAGAACTTGCAACCAATATGGTGAAGACCCGAGGACGAGAATGTATAGGTCTCTACGTCCTGAAATTAATCTCAATTCAATGGAAATGAGTTATAAAAAGGCCTTTTTGAGACGCTAATAAAACCTTTGGTAAAACTTTTAGTAAGTAACAAAGAATTAACTTTTTAAAATAATAAAAACGCATCTGATAAGCCACTACCATTGCCAGCAAAATGAAACAATAGTCTCGAGTGTCATGAAGAAACATAGGTAATGGTCGTGAATTTTGTTGAAACATTTGATAGAACCTCACCAAAAAAGGTCAGGTGTGTAAACGTGATTGACTTGGAGTTGATGGAAATCCTCTGTCCTGAGATGAACCCATCTGATGGATGTCTGACTGACGCTTCACTTATATCCTTCTGTTAGGCTACAGAGGAAAACATTAATAAACAGCTCGTTTGTTACAATATTTTGAGTGAAAATTTATGTAAAGAAAAGCTGTAGCAACCAAATATGCTAGGAAATAAACTTGTCTACAGAGGGTAGCTCAATATATATTTGTTAGTGTGTGTATAACTCGGCAGCTCAAGGTGTTAATGGGTGTGTACATCTATAACTCAAGTAGCTAAGGGGTGTAAACAACTGCAACTCAAGGTGCTAATGGATGTGCAACATTGCAACTTAAGTACCTCTAGGGAGAATAACACTAAAACTCTTAATCAGATGCAACATAGAGCACTTGCCACTAACTTGAGATTTCTGGTCTCTTTCTCACTCCCCCCGATCCTCCCCATCATCCTCACTCCCTTCGTCCTCCCCACTATTCTCCACTCACCTATCCCTTCGTCCTACCAACCATCTCCCATAACCCCATCCCCTCGTCCTCCCCACCATCCCCCACTCCCCCTTCTCCTCATCCTCCCCACCAATCCTCCACCCACCGTTCCCCTGGTTCTCCTCACCATCCCCCACTCCCTCCATCCCGTTGTCCTCCCCACCATCTTATCGTCCTCCCCACCATCTTATCGTCCTCCCCACCATTCCTCACTCCATCGTCCGATTCATTCCCAAATGATCTGATTTCCCCATCAGAAAAATGGGAACATCAAATAATCTGATGTTCTCATCACTGAAAAATAAGAAGAACAGTTGAAAAACGAAATGAAAAACAATAACAAATAAAAAAATAAACTCTACTCATGAAATAAATGGTATGGTAAACAACACAGTTTATCTTCAATTCAATGTCATTCAAAATAATTCAATAAAAAGGAAAATAAATCGAAATCTATGAAAATTCAATTTATTTATGCATTCGGAAACATTGAAATGGAACCGTAAAGTATTTAGTATAGCGTGTGTTGCTTTTACGGGCAGCAGATTGCTCTGTTTTTCAAAAAAACTTGTTTTTACCTGTTACAGGTGTGACATCTATATTATAGGTATATAAAAAAACGCACAGATTCGAATGGAATGTTGTGTCAAAATTTTGAAGCAATCGTTGAAGAACTTTTGGAGATTACAACATGTGTTTCTCTTACGTCCAACAGATGGCGTTGTTTTTTCGAAAACGCATGTTTTTACCTGTCACACACATGGCATAACGAAATGATTGGTATGGTAAACAACACAGCTCATTTCCAACGCAATGTCACACAACATAATTCAATCAAAATGAAAATAAATTTAAATCTATGCAAATTCCATTTATCAATGCAATCAGAAACATTGAAATGGAATCGTAACATATATAGTGTATCGTGTGTTGCATTTCCGTGCAACAGATGGCCGTGTTTCTCATTAAAGCATGTATTTACCCTTCACAGGTGTTACATTTATATAGCATGTATATACAAACACGAGCGTATTCGAATGGAAAGTTGTGTCAAAATTTCAAAATAATCGGTGAAATATTCACCCAAATATTTGTTTGGTATATGTGAAAAAAATACTATTGGACTTGTCTTTACTTACTCAACAATGGAACATAATTTATTTTTGCTTGTCTTATTTATTTTTCAACGGTTCATTAGACTAAAATTAAAGACACACATGAGGAAAACACAGTTTGAACGCATGATAATATTTCCCATTTACGCTTGACTTCCATCCTGTTGATGTTTGCTGGCCTGATCATATCTCCTGTTACTACACTATTATTATCTGGATCTAATTCTGTTCAAATTGTGAGTTTTTATGCCTTTGACACGGCACTTTAATAACATTTTCCCCTGACATCTATTGCCATTGCTCCTCATCGACCTATCTGTATATCAGTCCGAAAAAAGTTACTTAATTTTCAATTTAGATAATAGTTCCCTGTTTTGTACATGCATCCATATTTCTATAAACATAATACCAGCTCAAAAAAATGATAGTTGTTATGATCATTTAATCATCGTTTTTGTACCAATGTCGTTAAATTGAGTTCGATTTTTTTTTACCAATTGATGAGTTCCCTCGATGCTGGGAGCAGTCATATAGCAAGCCTTAGTTCCGCCTCTATATTGGTGTAGTTGTTTATGAGGTTATGGCTCAACACTGACGCTGTGCACTCCAGCACCAGTCAGTCCTTATCTGTGTGAAACATTCTGAGTGCCTCCATGTGTAGGTTCGTGTAGGCTGTGCCGTGGCCTGCCAATTTACCATATGCTGTTCATGTACGTCAGTTGATTTACGCTTCGGTATATATTTATATTCCAAGATCTTTTTTTTTATCTCTTTGATCGCGAATTCACTTTACAATGTTCCACTGGTTTGCTGACTCTCTATCTTCATTAATTATCTTGAATGGGGTCCAGTAGCTATTCTACCGACACTGCATATAACTTGTCTGTCTTTATCTATCTTGAGTTCTGTCAGGAGCTCTGCGTAATCATCAGTGACATAGAAGTATCTAGTTCCTCATATCTGTCACAGGTGTGTTAAAATAATATGTCGGGACTCTGCGCTGAAAATTGTGAATTTCACCCAATAATTTTTTTTTCTTTTTACGTTACGTTACTCTTTCTACTTGTCATGTATGTGTGTGTGTGTCTCACAAGGACAAAAATATTATATATCTATAATGTCACTCCCAATGATATGAAAAGAGGAATTTTCACTGTAATAAACAGGATCAGCCATATTCAGAGAGGTGAATGTTTGTCGAGTGGGAAAATACCGTTTGGAATGGTCTAATTGCAAAGTAATGTAGAGTGATGTCGCTTCGAATATGAACAAAGGAAATAGTAAGGCTTTGTGAAAGTTATGAGATGCAGCGGGTAATGCTGTTACTTGGAATCCCTGATTTATTCAGCGCGAAGCTTTGGGCTCGAAAGGAAGTCCTGAAAATTTTAGAGTGGTTCTGAAAGTCGTGATTAAAGTGGTTAATATCATTAAGCGGTGTTACGTGGGCGGTCACCAGGAGCCTCCTGCAGTGAGCTCACCGCACACAACGGCCTCCATCGTCCACACCAGCAACACCTGCCCGTCTCCAACACATATTTCTGGAGATTAACAGCACAGATTGTGTAGAGAACCTTAATATATTTTTGTTGTTTTGCAGGGATATTCCTGTGGGATCCCTGAGCCTCTGGCTGGCCCACTAAGTGTTACTACTTGTTTCTGGTTTCTGTTTTACTTAGGTGGAATATGGGTATTCATGACTTGTATGTTCGTTTTAGTGAGACTATGCCCAATGTGTTTAAAACTTCTTCTACTCTGTTGAATCTTAGCTGAAATTGTATGGGTTTGTAACTCAGCATTGTGTTAGATAATGTTGCAGGGGTCGGTCGGGTATTTCTCCACAGTGCTGACGTGAACCGTAGAGACATTTGACTCCTTGGTTGTGCTTAGACATATAGCTAGTCCTCCCCACCTCTCGTGCCACACTCCAGGAATATATCGTCACGGGAAAAACAGACAAGGGTTGGTGAACTAAGAACAGAGATTCATTTCCTCTTCAGTAAAAAAAATGACATCTGTCATTTTTTTGTGTGTATGTGCTACATAGTTAAAATACCTCTATAATTATCAAAAGAAGGTTTGGTGTCTTTTTTTTTTACATTTGCAATGTTGGAGTTATGAAGCTATCGTTCTCTGTTCATGTCTGAGTGAAATTTTAAACTACAAGTAAAAGAAAAAATAATGTTTTTCCCAACGCAAAATATCTCAAAACATTTCTATAATCTTTAACTTCTGTGATAAGTCACCTTAAACTTAAAAGCCCAAACGATTACATATTTGCAATTCGATTGCAACACGCTAAAGAAACAGCATCGTTGAACAAGTGTGAACAAAATGAAAGGTGACCCAATCATCACGTCTAAGACTAATGGTCCAGTATGGACCGAAATGTCATCACTTTCTTAATTTCCAGATGTGTGAGTTAGGGGTCTAGTTTTCAAACACATTAATGGGACTTAATGTCTGCAAAATATGCAGTTGTAATGTTCCAGTGGTCTGTCGGGCCTCACTTTCCAGTGCTGACTTTTCCTATCATCTTCTGGAATCCGGAAGTCTATTTCGCATGCACATGCGTAGACAAGCCTGATGCATATGTAAGGTAATTCAGATTTTCTGTTGCTCCATTTCATCAAAATATTCGTAGTTGGCTGAATTCTTGTACCAACCTCCAGATCCTGATGTTGCAGCTGATGTGTTGTATTTACTGAACATCTTCATTACTGCTCTGTCTATTATTTCCTTAATCTGTGCTATACTCTGAGGTATGCAAATGTCTGCATTTTCTTTCTTAGGTGCAAGTTTTGCAGCTTCGTCTGCAATGTCATTCCCTAGTATTCCTACGTGACTTGCCTCAGGGTTAATAAGTACGCGATCCCTATGATATTTGAGTGTTTACACTAATGATATGACATTAGTCGTCAGATGGATGTTGTTATGTATACGTTTTCTTCTATGCACGGTTTCAGTTCTCGAATCTGTGTGTATGATAACAGGTGGTCGGTGTTCAGCAAGAGCATGTTCCAAAATAATTTGAAAGGCTTCCATTTCTGTGAAGTTGAACACCTTTATGAGAATCTCCAACTAACTACAAACTTTTCTGCCTTAACTGCAGCTCTGAATTCTTGTCCCCTGGTCTACTGATCCATCTGTAAAGTATGTGAAGCTGTCAGATACAAAGTTTACGTCTATATTAATTTGTGTAATTATGTATAGCAGATGTGATTAGTCTGATTCTTTTATCGCTCATGAGGTGGCTGTGGATGACTGGTGGAGTGTGGTGGTGCTGTTGTGGATGACTGCTGGAGTGTGATGGTGCTGTTGTGGATGACTGGTGGAGTGTGGTGGTGCTGTTGTGGATCACTGCTGGAGTGTGATGGTGCTGTTGTGGATGACTGGTGGAGTGTGATGGTGCTGTTGTGGATGACTGGTGGAGTGTGGTGGTGCTGTTGTGGATGACTGGTGGAGTGTGGTGGTGCTGTTGTGGATGACTGCTGGAGTGTGGTGGTGCTGTTGTGGATGACTGCTGGAGTGTGGTGGTGCTGCTGTGGATGACTGGTTGAGTGTGGTGGTGATGGTATGGATGACTGCTTGTGTGTGGTGATGCATTGTGGATGACTGGATCAGTGTGGCGGTGCAGGATAAACACTGTACACCTATAAATAGAGAGCAGCAGGATGCTGTTGTGGATGACTAGTGGACTGTGGTGATCTTGTTTACTCCTAATGCTCTATATTGCTTTCTAAACCAATGAGTTAGTGAGCGAGTGTCATCTGTGGTTATTTTGATAGCATATTAGGTCCTGTGAGTAAAAGTTACTTCATTGTATCACTGGGATGATGCGCCCATACACCAAGAAAGTTAGAGATTTGTTGCTAATAAATATATTATATAAAAGTATAGAATATATTGTTCATTTATCAGGTTTGACTTTTATGTCAGATATTTTGAAATAAATATTCAACATTTCTAAATGTGTATAATGAAACACTGTTTTTCATATTTGTTATTTGCCTTTAACTGTGCCACTAATTGCCTCTAATTAAAATCTGGACATCATGAAATTTTTGAGCATGCAACCCAAATGGACATGGTTAATGGGTTGCATCTGTTGAAATATACTTTCCCTTGTATATGTGGCGTTCAGTTATGTGGTAAAGTGGTCCTTTGTGGCATCACTTGCTTTCTCCTATAGTGGTCCTGTGGTTAAGGACTTGCTTTGTGGTGTATTGATTTTGTTCTACAAAACTTGCTTTGTGGTGTAGAGATCATTTGTTAGGTCACTTGCGTGGTACAGCACTTGCTTTGTGGTTAAGTGATCCTGTGTTACAATACCTGCTTTGTGGTATAGAGATCCCGTGGTATAGCTCTTGCCTTGTGGCATTAAGGTCTTGTAGTACAGTACTTGCTTTGTGGCATAGAGGTCCCGTGGTATAGCTCTTGCCTTGTGGCATTAAGGTCTTGTAGTACAGTACTTGCTTTGTGGCATAGAGGTCCCGTGGTTTAGCATTTGATTTGTGGCATTAATGTCGTGTTGTACAGCACTTAATACACATAGCACTACATTATACAATTTTCCCAACACTGACAACAATATGTTCGTTGACGGACGTTATATTTCCAATTTTTCTCTGCACATAATGCGTATTATACACATCGAGGCATCAGAACGAAAAACAAAAATGTCCATTTTTTCGTACTAGGAGACGATGAAGGGTGGGAGGAGGTACCGCTCCACCGGCCTCCCTCCTGGAGACAATGGTCTCGCTAATATACGACCACCAGGAACCTTCTATTCTTCACATCTCTCTCTCTCTCTCTCTCTCT
>NW_025575065.1:0-33357 GCF_020424385.1 Procambarus clarkii | reverse complement strand
CATAATTCCCCAGGGGGCTGCTCACGGGTCGAAGTCCTCTTTAGAACAGACGAACACCGATACTCCTCCTTCGAATTATTAGATTAATTTGATGTTAGTAGTTAGTAATCACACATTTGTGCGTCTGTTCGTACAGGACGGATGTCCCGTACTAGAGTTGCAGGGGTTAGAAGTCTAATGTGATTTCATTTCCCTGTTAACTCTTGAAAGGCTAAAATTCAAGCCTAATTACATATTATTTAACCCAGAAGACTGAATGTGATCAAGTACTACAGTCAAGTATGATTCAGGGACTGCAGTGAGATCAGTGACATTAGATATAACTTAAAGTTTGTTCAGGTAACTGGTCACTGATATATAACACTGAGGCCCATGGAATACATCTTGATTAAATAATAAATGTATCAAATCAGTCATCAGATTTATTGGGGTTTAATTTAGTTAATTGATTCAGAAGATTGAATAGCCCATCATTAAAGTATAGTATGGTTCTGAGACTGCAGTGGGTTCAGTGACATTGGTCGCAGTGACTTGTAGCTGTTTAGGCTACTGTTCACTGATTTGCCACTGAGGCCTCATGAAATCATCTTCAGCTTCAAATGATGATACTAACATCAACCTCTGTTGGTATAGTCAGCTGTAATCTCCTTAGTATAATGCTACTGGAGAAATATAATCAGCTGACAAATTTAGATTTCTACTGGTATTGTTTATCTGCAGCCATAGGTCTCCTCAGGCTTGATACTGGGCCTGAGAGTAATTTACCTCCTGCAGAGTTTAACATGGTTATACCCTGATATTTAGTAGGGCTATCGATGAATCGATGACAATAGTCTGTCCCAACAAGGAGACCGAAGTCGGTGAGGTGATCAGACTTATTATTATCTGCCAATTTTATTCCTCTATTTCTCAGGAATTTGGCTGTTGCTCTCAGACCTTGAACTTGTAGGTCTACTGGTATTTTGTCCACCACAATGGCTTGTACTCTACAGACGTACCTGCCTAAACGTACTGATGGTTGTATCACCTGGTAGACTTGAGGTCCTGCATCTGTTACAAACCCTGAGATATTGAATGACGTCTGGGCTACAGGCCTTAATTGTAGTTCATCTGCCAACTTTTTAGTGACATATGTTCTCTGGGATCCTTGGTCAAACAACCCACGGGTATGGACCTTGGCCCTCTTATTCAGGATGGTAATTTGGGCAGTAGGCAAAGTCGTATTACCTTTAGACTTTGCCGATTGGACACTATTCGTTTGTTGCACCTTGCAGTACTGTACTGTGGTGGGAATGCTATCTTCCACCTTGGGCCTTGAATACGTTAATTTCGTATATTTGCACAGTGCTGCATGGTGCCTACCTCTTATGCACCTGTTACAGGTGTTGAATTGGGTATCACAATACTCTATGTTGTGTGACTTGAGACACCTTGAACATCTCCCTAATTCCTGGAGTCGCTCAATACGAGTGTCTCTGGTTGGATAATTAGCACAACAGTATGTTGAATGTTTCTTTTTGCAGAACATACATGTCCCCCAGCCTACTGCACGTTTGGAAGTTACCGGTTTGGGTGAACTAGTAACAGTAGGCTTGGAAGATTCTGCTGCATTGCCAGATTTTCTGCAACTTGATGCGAGTGTAATTGACTTATGTTTATTTGGGGTAGTTATTTTACCCTTTAATTGACTATTATTTTCTATTTCTGAAGGCTTGCAAGAGGCTTTAACTTCCTCATTTGCTCGTCGTTTGTTTATGATGGAATGTAAACCTTCAGCGATGTCCTGTACTGTCAGGATGGTGTTATGTTGATGTTTACTTGCTGCTAAAGCACGCTTTGCTTTCTGTGGATTAGTCATGGTGACTTGTTAATTGGGCACCACTGGCTCATAAATTGTGAGCAAGTACTGATGGTAGCCTAGGGTAAAATTCTGCAATCACTAGGCAATAATCCTACCACTACTAGAGGTTAGCACTTAAAATTCATACACATTATATATATACAATCATACACACTAATGATTTGAGTGATAAACCAGTGTCATTGGAAGTACCTTTAGGTTAGCTCTTCTATATCACCCTAGGATGGAATAGACACTAATTAATCACTCAAAGGTGTAATGATCATAAGTAAATTATTATATATACAACTCAACTCGAGTTGATAAAATTTACACCCAAAATAGGGTCTGTACCATTCATTAATGGTGCTAGGTTGTTTAATATAGTACAACTGACTATGGTAATAATGGGACTAGGATGAACAATAAATAGTTCAACTAGTCAATGGTAATATCCTACCCTGTTGTGGGTTGGCAATTAGTAAATATTATATTGTGATCACTAGTGCAATATATATTAAATAATTCTCTATTTTGGAGAAATAATATACACAATTATTGATAATAGCCTTTTAATTAGCCTCTATGAAACTTCTAATATTATCAAGAAGTATTAAATATTATTAGTGACCTCGCGAAATAAAGTCCACAAAATTCGTGGATAATCTCTCGCGAAATTTAACACCACGAAATCCGTGAACAATCTCGAAGACAGTCACTAATTTGGCTGGCTTCAATATTAGCGCTGTCATCTCACAGAATAACACGCCACCAAATCTTTGGGTGTGCATGAAACCGCTGATAAGACTGATCTGAACTGAGCGGGGCTCGTGAACTCGCTCGAGGCAACGCCGCTGTCTTTGACTGCTGGCTTTGTATAAATCACACTGCACTAGTATATTTAATGAATCCACTGGTTAACTGGTTCATCCGGTACTAAGATGACCAAATGTGGGTTCAAAGGACCAAATATTCCGGTTCTGAAGGTCCAAATAATTCGGTTTCGAAGGACCAAATAATGTGGGAACCGACCTGTGAGATTTATATTTATTTAATTTATATGAATTTATATTTACGTTAATTTATATACTTCGATAGCAATTTGTATGATAATAAGTGGACTGTATTTCTGCAATAATCTCATAATCTCACAAATTGATCCTCTACACATTAGGGGGGTTTATATTAAATTTATATATATGCAGCCAATCAAACTACAGTATTAACTACACATTGAAGAGGTTCCTTATCTTATTGTACAGCAGGCCTTAGTCCACCAGGTATAACCAGGATGTAGACACCAAATTATCCTCTTTGAGGTAGCTTCCATCACCCAGTAACTGGTACACAAAGCATGCTTCCTCGTCTTGACCTGTCAAAAGGGCGCTAGCTGTAAAGCCAGAATCCTAATATATGACAGCTATATCAGAGAAAACACTGTACATGGAACCATACAGACCTGGGCTAATTACCTTTAGTATGAGGCGATCTCGTGCTCTAACCGGCCACCCTATCTAATGACATTATTGGCCATAAATGATAGATAAATGGGTTTCGGCAGAACACTTAACTTGTATTTGTTGACAGCGTGTTGATGAAGGTACACCTTTGGTTTCCATAACACTTCGTCCAAGTAAAGTTAACAGGAGCTGAATTGCTCCCGTGCCTCTGGTCTCAGTACAATAACAATGGCTGACCACTCCCTCACAACTGACGCTACTGGTCTACATTGTCCAGATGACAGTAAGTGATAGAAGGGTCACATTTACTCTATTTTAATTTTGATAATTAAGTTAATTTATATGAGATATTTTTATGATGGTAAAGTCCAAAGACTAATGTATTTAAGAATAATTCCCACCATAATAGGTGGTGAATTTATAATAGTATGTGATAATGATATCCCGTTTTCTATAGACGGAAATTCCACTACAATTTACATTTTCTATGGGTAACTTGTTTATACAACACAGCAATTATTATCTGTCTGTATGATATTATTAAATGGTGTCGGATTTTCCGACAACTAGTAAACAAAGAACTCATACTGAATATAATTGCCTATCAAAGAAAGGAAAATGCTTAAAAAACAAAACACTTAAGCGCACTTAAAGTGATCAATACAAATAAAACTTATTAACTGTCACATATATAAAAGCTAATTTAAAAATCCATTAGACTATAAGACGAAATTTATAACTACTAAAACAAACCATTCTATTAAGCTTACGTGAAGTGATCAGAAGTGAAACTTGATACCCAACACATAGATACTAAACACTATAACAAATATTCATATAATGACTACAAATCTACACAAAATTTATATAAAATACAAACAGAATAAAGGACAATTATAAAGTACTAACCAAAATCTTATAAAAACTCAAATATTAAATAAAATTAAATACCAAAAAATGTATTATATATCCTAAATAAAAGATTATAATAATGTACAATGTCAAGACTTGAAATAAGTAAGAAAGGGCAAAGGCATGATAAACTAAACAAAATTATAATAAAATTAAACTACCAGAATGAACTATAAATCAATTTACAGGGCCTACTGTGCACTATACAGTGCACAATTGAACAGCTGAAAGGTTGCTATTTAACAGAGGCCGCAGCTCCTTTATATATAAGGATTCCATTACTCTCAAATCTGACTGGCCATTCATACAAGTGTCCAGAATTTTAAAATCAGATTCCAACAGAGAATGATTAAACTCATAACAATGGTTTCTAATCTCCGAAAATGCTGGTTTAGACAATGGTAATCCAGTCCTAAAAGATAATCCCCGGTGCTCAAGTATCCTAATCTTAAAGTTCCGAATGGAACTCCCGATATATCCAGCATTTCAGCTGGAACAATTATACATATATATGACATTTGAACACAAGGGGGTAGGCACTTTATCTTTAAATTTAAAATAAGAGCCTATGGTATTTGTGTTGACAAAAATAAATCTAAAGTCTACTTGAGGATAACAATGCTGCAACAGTCTCCTCAAACGGCTCCTTACAGAAAAGCTAATAGTGCCATAAAATGGTAATTTAATATATTTAAGATCCCTTTCCACTGTAGTAATCCTACACGATGGGTGAAACTTCTTATTTAAGAAATTCCTTATAAAAGTATAAACCATATGCAAAGGATAACCATTATTTGAAAAGAATTTCACAAGAAAATTAATTTCTTTATCAAAGTTATTCCAATTTGAACATAAAACAAAAGCCCTATTCAGTAGAGTGTTAAATGCATTTTTCTTAAAAATATCAGGAACAAAAGAAATAAATTTAAACCTAAACCAGTAAAAATTGGTTTCCTAAAAACATTAGTGTTGAACCCATTAAGGTTATTCACTTTTACATCAAGAAACGACAATGAATTGTCCACTTCACTCTCTGCAGTAAACCGTATATTACTATGTTGTGCATTAAGATACTCTCTAAATTTCTCAATATGACATTGGTCCTTGAATAATAAAAAAGTGTCAACTACATATCTCCTGTACAAGACTGGTTTAAAGGCCAAAGGACATTTATCAAGCCAATTTATTTCATGAAAACTCAAAAAAGCTTTAGCCAGTGCAGGACCTAAAGGAGACCCCATTGCTACTCCATCAATTTGTTTATAATATTTATTATTAAACATAAAGACGGAGTCTTTAACTGCTATTTCTAACAGCCGTCTGAATATTTTACTACAAAATCCAGACACTAAGTTAGTGTCAGCAAATAATTGATTCACACAGATATCAATGGTTTCCAACAGAGGAATATTAGTAAAAAGTGATTCAACATCGAAACTGGCCATTATAGTTGGAAACTCAAAATTTAAAGAGGAAAGTTCTTTTACAAAATCCTGAGAATTTCTCACAGTAAATTCATTATGCGTTAATGGTTCTAATAATGGAACCAGAAACTTTGCCAGTTTATAATTAAAAGTGCCAATCGCCAATAAAATAGGACGAATCGGTATACCTGTTTTATGAACTTTAGGTAACCCGTATAAGATGCCTGGCTTAGAGCCAGTTGCAAGTAATTTTGTATAATCAAAAAGAGAGTCTTTCAGACTTCTTAAAACTCTATTTAGTTTATCCTCACATTTCAAAATATACGAAAAAAGGTCTATATCATCTAACGTAAATTTAGAGGGGTCTTCTAACAACCTTTCAACCTTATTCACATACTCTAACTTGTCCAAAACCACTATACCCCTACCTTTATCTGGTCTGGTAATACAAATACTCCTATCATTCTTTAAGCCATTAATACAATCCAATTTCCTTTTGACAAAAGGAGGGAATGTAGATTTATATTTACCAAAGTCATTAAAGACTTCATGTGCTAAGGAAGAAACAGTACTGATGATATTGGTCCAACTATAATTTATACCAGTCCTTAGAGTACAAGTTTTCAATGTATTACATAACCGCTCAAAACCTAAAAAATGATTAACAAATTTAGGTTTTTTACACGTCAACCCGAAGTCTAACCCCAGAGAGAGAAGATCGTTCTCAATGGGAGACAGAATTCTCTTTGAAAAATTGAAAACCACTTTATCAGGGTCCACCGAATTAAATGAAGGTATACCCAAGTTCCACAATTTCTTCCCGTGAATAAGTCTACATTTTTCAACCCTTTTATCATTATAATTTTCATATTTACATTTTAAGGATGCAAAATCAACCCAGGAAACCAAGATCTTGAATTTCTCCAAGTTCACGTGCAATTCACTTTTCAACTTATTTACCCGCTTCTGCTTTTCAGAAATTTCAAAGTCCAACAATCTTAATAACCAAGAATTATATTCACTTGTTAACGCAAATTTGTCGGAATACACTTTAAACCTGAGAAATCTTGGGACCAAACGATGCACCTTACAGGTTTGTAGAAATTCCAAATCCAAGTGAGCCTTCTTAACTGCGAAATCCACTTTTTCTATTCTTCTGTATAAAGTAACTACAGGTCTTCCGTATCGTTTTAATAAAATATTTATGATCGATGTTCCCTTCGGGAATCTTAATTTTAAGATGAATAGGAAAACCAGGGATATACTGAACATCTTGTTTCAAATTCTTTACTTTAAAATGCATAACGTTTCGAATACTTCTCGTATTCATCATCAGATCTAAAAGAAAAAACAGAAATCACAATCAAATAACTGGTAAACAAAGAACTCATACTGAATATAATTGCCTATCAAAGAAAGGAAAATGCTTAAAAAACAAAACACTTAAGCGCACTTAAAGTGATCAATACAAATAAAACTTATTAACTGTCACATATATATCAAAGCTAATTTAAAAATCCATTAGACTATAAGACGAAATTTATAACTACTAAAACAAACCATTCTATTAAACTTACGCGAAGTGATCAGAAGTGAAACTTGATACCGAACACATAGATACTAAACACTATAACAAATATTCATATAATGACTACAAATCTACTAAAAATGTATATAAAATACAAACAGAATAAACGACAATTATAAAGTACTAACCAAAATCCTATAAAAACTCAAATATTAAATAAAATTAAATACCAAAAAATGTATTATATATCCTAAATAAAAGATTATAATAATGTACAATGTCAAGACTTGAAATAAGTAAGAAAGGGCAAAGGCATGATAAACTAAACAAAATTATAATAAAATTAAACTACCAGAATGAACTATAAATCAATTTACAGGGCCTACTGTGCACTATACAGTGTACAATTGAACAGCTGAAAGGTTGTTAAAATTCTGGACACTTGTATGAATGGCCAGTCAGATTTGAGAATAATGGAATCCTTATATATAAAGGAGCTGCGGCCTCTGTTAAATAACAACCTTTCAGCTGTTCAATTGTACACTGTATAGTGCACAGTAGGCCTTTTACAGTAGGCCAGTTTATTATAATTTTGTTTAGTATATCATGCCTTTGCCCTTTCTTACTTATTTCAAGTCTTGACATTGTACATTATTATAATCTTTTATTTAGGATATATAATACATTTTTTGGTATTTAATTTTTTAATATTTGAGTTTTTATAAGATTTACCTCTCTCTTTCTTGCCTTATTTCTGTTGGCTGATCGTAGAATTCAATTAACCCTGTGAGGCAGGACTTGCCTTCCCTGAACCCATGTTGATGCTGTGTTACAAAGTTCTTTTGCTCCAGATGTTCCACTAGCTTTCTTCACACAATCTTCTTCATTCATCTTGCATGGTATACAAGTTATAAACACTGGCCTGTAGTTCGGTGCCTCCTCTCTTATTCCCCCTTCTTGTATATCGGGACTACATTAGCCATCTTCCAAGTTTTTGGCAGTTCACCTGTTACCAGTAATTTTTGTTAACACTATGGAGAGTGACAGGTACAGTGCTTCTGCTCCTTCCTTTAGTATAAAAGGGGAGATTCCATCTGGGCCTATAGCCTTTGTCACATCCAAGAAAAGGAAGGAAGCAAATGCTTCCGTACATCCCCACTGCTAATCCCAAACTTTTCTAGTGGTGCCTGGTTAACTATTCCCTCTCATATCTCTGGAACTTCTCCTTGCTCGAATGTGAACACCTCCAGGAATTTCTTATTCAGTTCCTCTCACACTTCCTTGTCGTTCGTAGTGAATCTGTCTGCCCCTATCCTCAGTTTCATTACCTGTTCTTTCACTGTTGTTTTTCTCCTGATGTGGTTGTGCAGCAATTTAGGTTGCGTCTTTGCCTTGCTTGATATGTCATTTTCGTATTGCCCTTCTACCTCTCTTCTCACACTGACGACTTCATTCCTTCATTGTTTTGCTGCTTAGCTAGCCTACATCTCTGATTAAACCATGGGCTTCTCATCTTCATTTCGTTGTTTTCCTTTTGGACTGGGACAAACTTGTCTGTTGTCTCCTTATACTTCTGCGTGATGTAGTCCATCATGTCTTGGGCCGTCTTTCCTCTCAGCTCTGTTTCCCCATGTTATATCTGTTAGGAATTTTCTTATCTGTGTGTGTGTGTGTGTACTCACCTATTTGTACTCACCTATTTGTGCTTGCGGGGGTTGAGCTTTGGTTCTTTGGTCCCGCCTCTCAACTGTCAATCAACTGGTGTACAGTTTTACTGAGCCTATTGGGCTTTATCATATCTACATTTGAAACTGTGTATGGAGTTTCCTCCACCACATCACTGCCTAATGCATTCCATCCGTTAACTACTCTGACACTGAAAAAGTTCCTTCTAACGTCCCTGTGGCTCATATGGGTACACAGTTTCCACCTGTGTCCCCTTGTTCGCATCCCACCAGTGTTGAATAGTTTATCCTTGTTTATCCGGTCGATTCCCCTGAGGATTTTCTTGGTTGTGATCATGTCCTCCCTTACTTTTCTGTCTTCCAGTGTCGTAAGGTGCATTTCCCGCAGCCTTTCCTCGTAACTCATGCCTCTTAGTTCTGGGACTAGTCTAGTGGCATACCTTTGGACTTTTTCCAGCTTCGTCTTGTGCTTGACACGGTACGGGCTCCATGCTGGGGCCGCATACTCCAGGATTGGTCTTACATATATGGTGTACAAGATTCTGAATGATTCCTTACACAGGTTCCTGAACGCTGTTCTGATGTTAGCCAGCCTCGCATATGCCGCAGACGTTATTCTTTTTATGTGGGCTTCAAGAGACAGGTTTGGTGTGATATCAACTCCTAGATCTTTCTCTCTGTTCGTTTCATTAAGTACTTCACCTCCTATTCTGTATCTTGTGTCTGGCCTCCTATTTCCACTGCCTAGTTTCATTATTTTGCATTTACTCGGGTTGAACTTCAACAGCCATTTGTTGGACCATTCACTCTGTCTGTCTAGGTCCTCTTGTAGCCTCGTACTATCGTCCTCAGTTTCAATCCTCCTCATAATTTTTGCATCATCGGCAAACATTGGGAGAAACGATTCTATTGTGTGTGTGTGTGTGTGTGTGTGTGTGTGTGTGTGTGGTGTGTGTGTGTGTGTGTGTGTGTGTGTGTGTGTGTGTGTGTGTGTGTGTGTGTGTGTGTGTGTGTGTGTGTGTGTGTGTGTGTGTGTGTGTGTGTGTGTGTGTGTGTGTGTGTGTGAGTGTGTATGCGAACAAGCTTGTATGGTCCCCAAGCCAATACCCAACCGAAAACTCAACACCTCCTAAGGATTCGAACCAGACAGCCTTAGAGTTGCATATTGGCTTGGGGACCATTCAAGCTTGTTCGTATTTGTGTTACTCACATGGCCCCAACATGCGAAGTGATGCTATGAAATATGTGTTCCCCAGGTAATGTGGTATTGGGGTAACGTGGTAGTGAGGTAATGAAGAAGTGTGACAATGTGGGAGTGTGGTAGTGTAGAAGTGTGATGACGTGGCAGTAAGGTAGTGTTAGTACGTGTTAACACTGTTGTGCTGTAACTTGGTAATGTTGTAGTGTGGTAACACCGTAGTGTTACAATGTGGTCCTCCCGTAATGTGTTAGTGTGGTAACACCGTAGTGTTACAATGTTGTCCTTCAGTAATGTGTTAGTGTGGTAACACCGTAGTGTTACAATGTGGTCCTTCAGTAATGTGTTAGTGTGGTAACACCGTAGTGTACAATGTGGTCCTTCAGTAATGTGTTAGTGTGGTAACACCGTAGTGTTACAATGTGGTCCTTCAGTAATGTGGTAACACCGTAGTGTTACAATGTGGTCCTTCAGTAATGTGTTAGTGTGGTAACACCGTAGTGTTACAATGTTGTCCTTCAGTAATGTGTTAGTGTGGTAACACCGTAGTGTTACAATGTGGTCCTTCAGTAATGTGTTAGTGTGGTAATGTGAATGTATAAATATTGCCTTGTGATATTGTTGTAGTTATGGTAATGTGGTTCATTGCTATTGTGTTAGAGTCCTAAAGTAACTGTGTGACAATCTGGTAATGTCACTTGAGTAGTTATGGTGTAGTTTGGCTCAGGAGAAGTATGCATACAAGTATACACCCACATATAGCAATGTGTGGGTGTGTATATCTGTGGTCATTATTTCCAATATATAAAATAATAACATGAAAGTTAAAATAAAATTTATTTATATTTATCTGCAAGTTCAATTAAATATTTATATTCACACAACTGCAGTTTATTGTGAGAGGAGAAGCAAGACACAACAAGGATGTATTCATCAGACGTTAAGAGATTCATAACGTCAGATGAATAGACGTTAAGAGATTACTTTAATCCTGGACAAAAGTGTTCTTGGTAGCAGTCAATAGCTATTCTCCTACTGACCTGGGGCCAGATTCACGAAAGCACTCACGCAAGCACTTACGAATGTGTACATCTTTCCTCAATCTTTGACGGCTTTGGTTTACATTTATTAAGCAGTTTACAGACATGAAAACTTTCCAATCAACTGTTGTTATTGTTGTTATAAACAGCCTCCTGGTGCTTCGGAGCTCATTAACTGTTTTAATAATTGGAAACAAAGCTGCCAAAGATTGAGAAAGATCTACAGGTTCGTAAGTGCTTGCGTAAGTGCTTTCGTGAATCTGGCCCCTGATTTGTTATTGACTTGTCCAACAACAGGACTAAAGACCTGATTTTAAAACTGGAAAATTGAGTTTTTTCTGAAATTATGGGAAAATCTCGTGCTTCTATATGTGTAATGTATTGCTAGAGTAAAAAAGATAACATATGTCTCAACGTCTCCAGGGTGCTCGTTATAACTGCAACACAATTATACTTGAAATATGTCACATGCTATTTTTAAGGTTGTTAATGTTCGTAGCGTAAAAGTTTTGCTACACCATATTGGTAAACCACATTTTATTAAAGATTTAATGAAAAAAAGTAAAAGTTTGAATACATTTTATATGAAAAAAAATAAATGAGTATAACATTTATTAAGCCAAATTTTATAACACAGCTCGTAGTGTCGGCGTTTTTGTACACTGAAGCCGAATAAATACATTAGCTTCATACCGTTTCAAATTAATTTATAATTAATTTGACATTGTGCACAATATTATATGTGTTTAATTTATAGTTGGAATCATTTATTATTTGTTTATATGTGCGCTAGTGCGACGGCGGGACACTGTGGACTTGTTGTGGTGCAGGACTGTATATGTGCGCTAGTGCGACGGTGGGGCACTGTGGACTTGTTGTGGTGCAGGACTGTATATGTGCGCTAGTGCGACGGTGGGGCACTGTGGACTTGTTGTGGAGTAGGACTGTATATGTGCGCTAGTGCGACGGTGGGGCACTGTGGACTTGTTGTGGTGCAGGACTGTATATGTGCGCTAGTGCGACGGTGGGGCACTGTGGACTTGTTGTGGTGCAGGACTGTATATGTGCGCTAGTGCGACGGCGGGGCACTGTACTCACCTAATTTCTGCCCCTATCCTCAGTTTCATTACCTGTTCTTTCACTGTTGTTTTTCTCCTGATGTGGTTGTGCAGCAATTTAGGTTGCGTCTTTGCCTTGCTTGATATGGTCATTTTTCGTATTGCCCTTCTACCTCTCTTCTCACACTGACGACTTCATTCCTTCATTGTTTTGCTGCTTAGCTAGCCTACATCTCTGATTAAAACCATGGTCTTCTCATCTTCATTTCGTTGTTTTTCTTTTGGACTGGGACAAACTTGTCTGTTGTCTCCTTATACTTCTGCGTGATGTAGTCCATCATGTCTTGGGCCGTCTTTGTCCTCTCAGCTCTGTTTCCCCATGTTATATCTGTTAGGAATTTTCTTATCTGTGTGTGTGTGTGTGTACTCACCTATTTACTACTCACCTAATTGTGCTTGCGGGGGTTGAGCTCTGGCTCTTTGGTCCCGCCTCTCAACCGTCAATCAACTGGTGTACAGATTCCTGAGCCTATTGGGCTCTATCATATCTACATTTGAAACTGTGTATGGAGTCAGCCTCCACCACATCACTTCCTAATGCATTCCATTTACTAACTACTCTGACACTGAAAAAGTTCTTTCTAACGTCTCTGTGGCTCATTTGGGTACTCAGCTTCCACCTGTGTCCCCTTGTTTCGCGTCCCACCAGTGTTGAATAGTTCATCCTTGTTTATCCGGTCGATTCCCCTGAGGATTTTGTAGGTTGTGATCATGTCCCCCCTTACTCTTCTGTCTTCCAGTGTCGTGAGGTGCATTTCCCGCAGCCTTTCCTCATAACTCATGCCTCTTAGTTCTGGGACTAGTCTAGTGGCATACCTTTGGACTTTTTCCAGCTTCGTCTTGTGCTTGACACGGTACGGGCTCCATGCTGGGGCCGCATACTCCAGGATTGGTCTTTACATATATGGTGTACAAGATTCTGAATGATTCCTTACACAGGTTCCTGAACGCTGTTCTGATGTTATGTAGCCAGCCTCGCCATATGCCGCAGACGTTATTCTTTTTTTGTGGGCTTCAAGAGACAGGTTTGGTGTGATATCAACTCCTAGATCTTTCTCTCTGTTCGTTTCATTAAGTACTTCACCTCCTATTCTGTATCTTGTGTCTGGCCTCCTATTTCCACTGCCTAGTTTCATTATTTGCATTTACTCGGGTTGAACTTCAACAGCCATTTGTTGGACCATTCACTCTGTCTGTCTAGGTCCTCTTGTAGCCTCGTACTATCGTCCTCAGTTTCAATCCTCCTCATAATTTTTGCATCATCGGCAAACATTGGGAGAAACGATTCTATTGTGTGTGTGTGTGTGGTGTGTGTGTGTGTGTGTGTGTGTGTGTGTGTGTGTGGTGTGTGTGTGTGTGTTTGTGTGTGTGTGTGTGTGTGTGTGTGTGGTGTGTGGGTGTGTGTGTGTGTGTGGTGTGTGTGGTGTGTGTGTGTGTGGTGTTTGGTGAGTGTGTATGCGAACAAGCTTGTATGGTCCCCAAGCCAATACCCAACCGAAAAACTCAACACCTCCTAAGGATTCGAACCAGACAGCCTTAGAGTTGCATATTGCTTGGGGACCATTCAAGCTTGTTCGTATTTGTTGTTACTCACATGGCCCCAACATGCGAAGTGATGCTATGAAATATGTGTTCCCCAGGTATGTGGTATTTGGGGTAACGTGGTAGTGAGGTAATGAAGAAGTGTTGACAATGTGGGAGTGTGGTAGTGTAGAAGTGTGATGACGTGGCAGTAAGGTAGTGGTAGTAGTAGTACGTGGTAACACTGTTTGTGCTGTAACTTGGTAATGTTGTAGTGTGGTAACACCGTAGTGTTACAATGTGGTCCTCCCGTAATGTGTTTAGTGTGGTAACACCGTAGTGTTACAATGTTGTCCTTCAGTAATGTGTTAGTGTGGTAACACCGTAGTGTTACAATGTGGTCCTTCAGTAATGTGTTAGTGTGGTAACACCGTAGTGTTACAATGTGGTCCTTCAGTAATGTGTTAGTGTGGTAACACCGTAGTGTTACAATGTGGTCCTTCATTAATGTGGTAACACCGTAGTGTTACAATGTGGTCCTTCAGTAATGTGTTAGTGTGGTAACACCGTAGTGTTACAATGTTGTCCTTCAGTAATGTGTTAGTGTGGTAACACCGTAGTGTTACAATGTGGTCCTTCAGTAATGTGTTAGTGTGGTAATGTGAATGTATAAATATTGCCTTGTGATATTGTTGTAGTTATGGTAATGTGGTTCATTGCTATTGTGTTAGAGTCCTAAAGTACTGTGTGACAATCTGGTAATGTCACTTGAGTAGTTATGGTGTAGTTTGGCTCAGGAGAAGTATGCATACAAGTATACACCCACATATAGCAATGTGGGGTGTGTATATCTGTGGTCATATTTCCAATATATAAAATAATAACATGAAAGTTAAAATAAAATTTATTTATATTTATCTGCAAGTTCAATTAAAATATTTATATTCACACAACTGCAGTTTATTGTGAGAGGAGAAGCAAGACACAACAAGGATGTATTACATCAGACGTTAAGAGATTCATAACGTCAGATGAATAGACGTTAAGAGATTACTTTAATCCTGGACAAAAGTGTTCTTGGTAGCAGGTCCATAAGCTATTCTCCTACTGACCTGGGGCCAGATTCACGAAAGCACTCACGCAAGCACTTACGAATGTGTACATCTTTCCTCAATCTTTGACGGCTTTGGTTACATTTATTAAGCAGTTTACAGACATGAAAACTTTCCAATCAACTGTTGTTATTGTTGTTATAAACAGCCTCCTGGTGCTTCGGAGCTCATTAACTGTTTAATAATTGGAAACAAAGCTGCCAAAGATTGAGAAAAGATCTACAGGTTTCGTAAGTGCTTGCGTAAGTGCTTTCGTGAATCTGGCCCCTGATTTGTTATTGACTTGTCCAACAACAGGACTAAAGACCTGATTTTAAAACTGGAAAATTGAGTTTTTTCTGAAATTATGGGAAAATCTCGTGCTTCTATATGTGTAATGTATTGCTAGAGTAAAAAAGATAACATATGTCTCAACGTCTCCAGGGTGCTCGTTATAACTGCACACAATTATACTTGAAATATGTCACATGCTATTTTTAAGGTTGTTAATGTTCGTAGCGTAAAAGTTTTGCTACACCATATTGGTAAACCACATTTTATTAAAGATTTAATGAAAAAAAGTAAAAGTTTGAATACATTTATATGAAAAAAAATAAATGAGTATAACATTTATTAAGCCAACTTTTATAACACAGCTCGTAGTGTCGGCGTTTTTGTACACTGAAGCCGAATAAATACATTAGCTTCATACCGTTTCAAATTAATTTATAATTAATTTGACATTGTGCACAATATATATGTGTTTAATTTATAGTTGAATCATTTATTATTTGTTATATGTGCGCTAGTGCGACGGCGGGACACTGTGACTTGTTGTGGTGCAGGACTGTATATGTGCGCTAGTGCGACGGTGGGGCACTGTGGACTTGTTGTGGTGCAGGACTGTATATGTGCGCTAGTGCGACGGTGGGGCACTGTGGACTTGTTGTGGAGTAGGACTGTATATGTGCGCTAGTGCGACGGTGGGGCACTGTGGACTTGTTGTGGTGCAGGACTGTATATGTGCGCTAGTGCGACGGTGGGCACTGTGGACTTGTTGTGGTGCAGGACTGTATATGTGCGCTAGTGCGACGGCGGGGCACTGTACTCACCTAATTCACCTAATTGTGCTTGCGGGGGTTGAGCTCTGGCTCTTTGGTCCCGCCTCTCAACCGTCAATCAACGGTGTACAGATCCTGAGCCTATTGGGCTCTATCATATCTACATTTGAAACTGTGTATGGAGTCAGCCTCCACCACATCACTTCCTAATGCATTCCATTTACTAACTACTCTGACACTGAAAAAGTTCTTTCTAACGTCTCTGTGGCTCATTTGGGTACTCAGCTTCCACCTGTGTCCCCTTGTTCGCGTCCCACCAGTGTTGAATAGTTCATCCTTGTTTACCCGGTCGATTCCCCTGAGGATTTTGTAGGTTGTGATCATGTCCCCCCTTACTCTTCTGTCTTCCAGTGTCGTGAGGTGCATTTCCCGCAGCCTTTCCTCATAACTCATGCCTCATACTGTGGACTTGTTGTGGTGTAGGACTGTATATGTGCGCTAGTGCGACGGCGGGGCACTGTGGACTTGTTGTGGTGCAGGACTGTATATGTGCGCTAGTGCGACGGCGGGGCACTGTGGACTTGTTGTGGTGCAGGACTGTATATGTGCGCTAGTGCGACGGCGGGGCACTGTGGACTTGTTGTGGTGCAGGACTGTATATGTGCGCTAGTGCGACGGCGGGGCACTGTGGACTTGTTATGGTGTAGGACTGTATATGTGCGCTAGTGCGACGGTGGGGCACTGTGGACTTGTTGTGGTGCAGGACTGTATATGTGCGCTAGTGCGACGGCGGGGCACTGTGGACTTGTTGTGGTGCAGGACTGTATATGTGCGCTAGTGCGACGGCGGGGCACTGTGGACTTGTTGTGGTGTAGGACTGTATATGTGCGCTAGTGCGACGCGGGGCACTGTGGGACTTGTTGTGGTGCAGGACTGTATATGTGCGCTAGTGCGACGGTGGGGCACTGTGGACTTGTTGTGGTGCAGGACTGTATATGTGCGCTAGTGCGACGGCGGGGCACTGTGGACTTGTTGTGGTGCAGGACTGTATATGTGCGCTAGTGCGACGGCGGGGCACTGTGGACTTGTTGTGGTGTAGGACTGTATATGTGCGCTAGTGCGACGGCGGGGCACTGTGGACTTGTTGTGGTGCAGGACTGTATCAACTTTTTTTATGCAGTCAAGTATAGACCCAGAACTTAACCTCTTATCCACTATCTATGACAATAATCACTTTAATGATCTAAATTGCAGATATTTTGCAGCACATGATGTAAACAATGTATTAACTCATAATCACAATATCTCTGTAATCAATTTGAACATTAGATCCCTAGGTAAACACTTCGATGATGTTAGTGCCTTGATTGAAGCTATTGACAACAAATTCTCTTTTATTATACTTTACTGAAACATGGTTGAAAGAGGATACTACTCAACTCTTTAACATGCCTAACTACTCAGCAATTCACAACTGTCGTCAACTTCAGAGAGGTGGTGGCACTGCTCTTTACTACCACCAAGAACTAACATGCTTAAAGAAATTAGAACTAGAGACTGCTATGGGGAGTATATCTTCGCCAGCTTCAGAGTCAAGGGTGCCGAGTCTATCCTGTCTGTGGGTTGCAGTTTATAGAATTCCTAACACTGATGTGTCCGATTCAACTCAAACCTTAGAAATCTAATACTTGATAACAGACTGAACAAAAAACACCACCTAATTATCGCAGGGGACTTTAATATTGACCTCTGCGAGCCAGAACACCCTACTGCTGTTAGCTTTCCTCAACTGTATGAATTCCTGCTTCCTTATACCCTTAATCACTAGACCTACTAGAATCACTGATAGCACTGCCACGACTCTAGATCACATCTGGACAAACATAACCTCTCCGCTTACTTCAGGTATAATCACCGATAGCACTACAGACCATTACCCACATTTCTCCTAACTAACATTAGCAAACCACCTCTTGAGTCAAGAGAGATACGTTTTAGACTACACAATGAAACTGCTATAGACAATTTTATAACTGCTACTGATAATGTCAACTGGGAGTCCGAGTTAGGTAACATAGAGGACATCAACCTAGCAGTTCAATCTTTTCTTTAAAAAAACTCTTAGCCTTTATAATACCCACTGTCCTATGCTTACAAAACAAGTCACAACCAAAAGGCTAAACAATCCCTGGCTTTCAAAGGGAATACTTAAATCTATTAATAATAAACATGACCTTGAGAAGAAGTATAGGTTAGGAATTGTCTCTCCAAAGAATCTCTCAAAGAATTACTCATTATTGCTATCTAAGATAATTAGACGAGCCAAATCTAAAAATACTACGAAGATAAATTTACCCAAATAAAGAGCAACATTAAACAAACTTGGAGAACAATTTCATCAAAATATTGGGATCAAAGAAGTCTTTAAAATAACAAACCGACTCTCCTGTCTAATAACGATGGTCAGCTTTCAGCCTCTGATTCTGCAATTGAGTTCAATAGGTTCTTCTCTGTCCATTGGTTCATCCCTTGCTAATGATATTCCATCTTCCAGTACTGACATTAAGGACTATCTTACAGGGAATATCCACAGTCTCTGTACCTAAAGCCTATTAATTCCACTGACGTCAATGAGATAATCCTTTCCCTTAAAACCAAGTCTGGTGCCCTTGAGGAGATACCAACTTAATCTACAAAAAAGCCTCCAGATCTTTAGCCCCTGCTATTGCTTGCTCTTCAACAAGGCACTTGAACTCCAAACCTTTCCAGATATTCTAAAAAAAAGCGAGAGTAACGCCTGTCCACAAATGTGGTGATCTCACAGATGTTAACAACTACAGACCTATATCAATCCTGCCAAACTTGTCAAAAATTTTGAAAAACTAATCTATAAGCAGCTTTACTTATATCTAGCCAAACTCAATATACTTAGCCCTTGCCAATATGGCTTCAGGCCCAAAAAAGCACTAACGATGCACTTATTAGTGCTTAACTCGATTCATACAGCTCTTGATAAAAATGAGTTCCCTGTTGGGTTATTTGTGGACCTGCGTAAAGCTTTCGATACTGTCAACCACCAAAACCTCTTCTTAATTACATCATTATGGTGTCAGAGGACACTCCCTACAATACCTCAAATCCTACCTTACTGACAGGCTCCAATGTGTTTCTGTGAATAATACAATTTCTCCCACCCTACCCATCAACATTGGTGTTCCCCAGGGCAGCATACTTGGCCCTCTCCTCTTTCTCATCTACATTAATGACCTTCCAAATGCCTCCCAACACCTCAAACCAATTCTATTGCTGACGACACAACCTTCATTTACTCCAGTCCTGATCCCCTTGCTCTAAATGCCACAGTAAATACTGAGCTAAATAAAGTCCATCTGTGGCTAACTGCCAACAAACTCACCCTTAACATTGACAAAACTTTCTATATTCTGTTTGGCAATAAATCCTCTAATCAAATAAATCTCAAAATAAACAATACCCAAATTTGTAACAAATTAGATGGCAAATTCCTTGGCATTCTCATTGACCACAAGCTGAATTTCCCAGGGACACATTCTAAACATATCAAAAAAAGTTTTAAAAACTGTGGGCATTCTTTCTAAGATCAGATATTATGTACCACACCCTGCCCTGGTGACTCTCTATTACTCCCTTATCTATCCATATCTCAACTATGGTATTTGTGCTTGGGGCTCTACTACCCAAAATCACTTACGTCCTCTAATTACTCAACACAAAGCTGCTATTAGGACAATATCCAATTCTGGCCTCAGACATCACTCGGTTACCCCTACTCAAATCTCTGAATATGTTAGACATTAAGTCACTGCACATTCTCTCATGTGTATTATACATATATAAACGCTAAAACTATAATGCCAATCCTGATCTCAAAAGCTTAATAGAAGGTTGTAACAGAACCCATGAGCACCACACCAGAAATAAATACAGTTTTGATATTCCTAGAGTACGACTTAATCAAACCAGAAATGCTCTACAAATCAAGGGGCCCAGAATGTGGAATGACCTTCCCAACCATGTTAAAGACTGTACCTCTCTCAACCAGTTTAAGTTAAAAACGAAGCTATACCTAATAAATTCCCTGTAACCTACCTTACCCCTCTATTGTCAACCCATGTATGTTCTTTGTTTTGTTTTTTTTGTTTTGTTTTTTTTCAAATCAACGCTGTTTGAATGTAATTTTCTGTAATAATTTGTAATTGTATTTGTGCTGCTTTTTCTACAATGTTCCCCCCTCTTTTACCTCTATTTTTATTTGTATTCAACACATTTTATTCTTTTTACCCATTAGTTTTAAGCTTTAGTCATTAGTGTTTTTTCCTGCCCGAAACGCTTTGCGTAATAGTGGCTTTAGGCATTGTATGTACTAGCTCTATCTATAAAGCCAACAAACATTGTAAAATCTCTTTATGTATGTACCTTTACCTAAATAAAAAATTATTATTATTATTATTATATATGTGTTGTGGTGTAGCCTTAGAGTGTAGTGGTGCAGTCTTAGAGTATAGTGGTGTAGTCTTAAAGTGTAGTGGTGCAGTCTTAGAGTGTAGTGGTGTAGTCTTAGAGTGTAGTGGTGTAGCCTTAGAGTGTAGTGGTGTAGTCTGAGAGTATAGTGGTGTAGCCTTAGAGTGTAGTGGTGTAGCCTTAGAGTATAGTGGTGTAGTCTTAGAGTGTAGTGGTGTAGCCTTAGAGTGTAGTGGTGTAGTCTTAGAGTGTAGTGGTGTAGCCTTAGAGTGTAGTGGTGTAGCCTTAGAGTATAGTGGTGTAGTCTTAAAGTGTAGTGGTGCAGTCTTAGAGTGTAGTGGTGTAGCCTTAGAGTGTAGTGGTGTAGCCTTAGAGTATAGTGGTGTAGTCTTAAAGTGTAGTGGTGCAGTCTTAGAGTGTAGTGGTGTAGCCTTAGAGTGTAGTGGTGTAGCCTTAGAGTATAGTGGTGTAGTCTTAAAGTGTAGTGGTGCAGTCTTAGAGTGTAGTGGTGTAGTCTTAGAGTGTAGTGGTGTAGTCTTAGAGTTTAGTGGTGTAGTCTTAGAGTCCAGTGGTGTAGTAGTGTAGTGGTGTGGTAGTGCAGTGGTGTGGGAATGTCGGGGTGTAGTTGTGTGGTAGTTTAATAATGTGGAAATGTGTTTGTGTAGTGATCTGACTGTGTGCTGATGCACAAGTGCATTAGTGTGGTCGTGGGGAAGTGTACCGATATATAAGTGTATCAGTGTGGTAGGGCAGCAGTATACACGTGTATCAGTGTGGTAGGGCAGCAGTATATAAGTGTGTCAGTGTGGTAGGGCAGCAGTATATAAGTGTATCAGTGTGGTAGGGCAGCAGTATATAAGTGTATCAGTGTGGTAGGGCAGCAGTATACGCGTGTATCAGTGTGGTAGGGCAGCAGTATATAAGTGTATCAGTGTGGTAGGGCAGCAGTATACACGTGTATCAGTGTGGTAGGGCAGCAGTATATAAGTGTGTCAGTGTGGTAGGGCACCAGTATATAAGTGTATCAGTGTGGTAGGGCAGCAGTATATAAGTGCGTCAGTGTGGTAGGGCAGCAGTATACACGTGTATCAGTGTGGTAGGGCAGCAGTATATAAGTGTATCAGTGTGGTAGGGCAGCAGTATACACGTGTATCAGTGTGGTAGGGCAGCAGTATATAAGTGTGTCAGTGTGGTAGGGCAGCAGTATACACGTGTATCAGTGTGGTAGGGCAGCAGTATATAGTGTATCAGTGTGGTAGGGCAGCAGTATCACGTGTATCAGTTGTGGTAGGGCAGGCAGTATATAAGTGTGTCAGTGTGGTAGGGCAGCAGTATACACGTGTATCAGTGTGGTAGGGCAGCAGTATATAAGTGTGTCAGTGTGGTAGGGCAGCAGTATACACGTGTATCAGTGTGGTAGGGCAGCAGTATACACGTGTATCAGTGTGGTAGGGCAGCAGTATACAAGTGTATCACTGTGGTAGAGCAGCAGTATACATGTGTATCACTGTGGTAGGGCAGCAGTATATAAGTGTATCACTGTGGTAGAGCAGCAGTATATAAGTATATCAGTGTGGTAGGGCAGCAGTATATAAGTGTATCAGTGTGGTAGGGCAGCAGTATATAAGTGTATCAGTGTGGTAGGGCAGCAGTATATAAAGTGTATCAGTGTGGTAGGGCAGCAGTATATAAGAGTATCAGTGTGGTAGGGCAGCAGTATATAAGTGTATCAGTGTGGTAGAGCAGCAGTATATAAGTGTATCAGTGTGGTAGAGCAGCAGTATACATGTGTATCACTGTGGTAGGGCAGCAGTATATAAGTGTATCAGTGTGGTAGAGCAGCAGTATATAAGTGTATCACTGTGGAAGGGCAGCAGTATATAAGTGTATCAGTGTGGTAGGGCAGCAGTATATAAGTGTATCAGTGTGGTAGGGCAGCAGTATACACGTGTATCAGTGTGGTAGGGCAGCAGTATACACGTGTATCAGTGTGGTAGGGCAGCAGTATACACGTGTATCAGTGTGGTAGGGCAGCAGTATATAAGTGTATCAGTGTGGTAGAGCAGCAGTATATAAGTGTATCACTGTGGTAGGGCAGCAGTATATAAGTGTATCAGTGTGGTAGGGCAGCAGTATATAAGTGTATCAGTGTGGTAGGGCAGCAGTATATAAGTGTATCAGTGTGGTAGGGCAGCAGTATACATGTGTATCACTGTGGCAGGGCAGCAGTATATAAGTGTATCAGTGTGGTAGGGCAGCAGTATATAAGTGTACCAGTGTGGTAGGGCAGCAGTATATAAGTGTATCACTGTGGTAGGGCAGCAGTATATAAGTGTATCACTGTGGTAGAGCAGCAGTATATAAGTGTATCAGTGTGGTAGGGCAGCAGTATACACGTGTATCAGTGTGGTAGAGCAGCAGTATATAAGTGTATCAGTGTGGTAGGGCAGCAGTACAACTGGCGTGTATCTGGTCATACAATCAGCCGGTATTTTCCTGACCAAGGCAATAATTATCACTCATAGGAGAACAATTTTGGTTTGTGCATCACTGTACTGTCTTAGTCATACTCATCTATCTTTACTTCCAGGAAATGTCCAATGGCTCTTAGGTCCCGCCTTTCAACCTATACTCGACTAGTGTAAAGGTTCCAGAGCCTATTGGGTTGTCATATATGCATACACAGCTATGAGTAAAGTTTGCCTCCACATGTTCTCTACTCAGCGTATTTCATTTTCAAACTCTTCTGACACTGAATAAATTATTTCTAATGTCTCTGGTTATATAGTTACTTAGTTAAATTTTATTTCCCTTGTTCGTGTATTACCCATGCCAAATTGTATGGTTTTGTCTACCCTGTATATTCCCTGGAGCATTTTATATGCGGTGTATATTTCGTATAAGTTAACCTCTTTTACTCTTTCCTCGTAACCCATACCTCTCAGCTCTGGGACTGGACTTGTGCCATACCGATGAACAGCTTCAGCTTGATATTATGTTTAATGAGGTAAGAACTCCATGCTGCTGCCGCATAATTAGGAATTTTATTTAACTGTATAATGATATACAAGTTCATAAATGACCATTTGTTGAGATTCCTAAAGGAACCTGCTATGATGACCAACCTTACATATGCAGCTGATAAGCAATCAATGTTAGACTGGGAATAGAATTGGCCCCCGTGGGGCGCCCGTCATATTCTGTCTCTGAGATATCTGGTGTGTTGCGGTGACTCGCCTCTTCCCGTTTAGCAGGACTCAGACTCCCTCTGTGTATAAGTAGAAGAAATCACGATTTATTTTATTATGATTAAAGGAAGGCAGTCGCCTAATTTCGATATATTTTATGTTATAAGTCTCGGTTGGGGAGGAGGCTAAGCCTTGTCTTTTGACAAAGATGACAGACACCAGCAGCCCGAGAAGACTCCCGCCGAGAATCAGAGGGGGGGGGGGGGCAAACAACACCGAAATTCCCGGATGGAAGAAAGGCAATTGGTCACACGCTGGCAGGAGTGGCCAATGAGGAAGTGACCTGAGGTCACGTGACGCGAGGGTAGTGGAGCTTGTAGCCGCGGGCGGGCGCCCCTTGCACTCCATAACGTTGTATGAGGAGGTTGTCCTCGTTGAGGCTCCAACAAACCGAGGAGTTTCACCAGATTATGGTGTCTTTGTTGGAGATATTGAAGAGTAACCTTACAAGTGACACTGCGAGACTCCCTGGGAAAGTTCAGAGGATGAGACCAGCTGGTTGTGGACACGAGCAACTCAGAGTCCGGGTGGTCACCTGTGTGTGCTGGGAGACTGGGCGGAGGAGGTGAGTGACGACACTCTCGCAGTCTTCGCCGTTCTTTGTGCGACCAGGCAAGGGGTAAAGGGTGCCGTCTTGGTCAACGTTCACGGGTGGCTAGAATGTACTGATGAGCAGTGTGGACACCAAACGGCAGTCCTGACATCCAGAAGAATTCAGTGACCAGTAGGAGCGCCAGGTGTGGCCGGGACCCTGTGACACCAGCAGCCACAAGGGGGCCAGACGCACTCAAGTCTGCTTGCAAACTCCAATGAGAGGAATGAGCG
Organism: Procambarus clarkii; assembly: GCF_020424385.1. Lineage (NCBI taxonomy): Eukaryota > Metazoa > Arthropoda > Malacostraca > Decapoda > Cambaridae > Procambarus > Procambarus clarkii. The sequence continues at coordinate 8,906 of NW_025575065.1, read as the reverse complement.
CCCACGGTGAAGTGAAGAGTACCGTGGAGAGTTGAGACATTCACCTTTGTGACTCAGGCGAGTAAGTAGTGAAAGACGGATGATATCCTCATGATGCACCCAGACTTTGCCAGTGCAGACTACTTTTCACATGCCTCTGGAGGTAAGACATGTGATGGGGAGATATATGTTTTGCTAAAACTGCCAATCATCCGGTGTGATGGGGAGGTCTAGCATCACGTAGCTAGTTTTTTGACACACACTGGTCTCCCCTTCATATACTTCAGGGCAGCTGCGCAAATGCACATAAACCTAAATGTGTTAAAAAAAAAAATTAGGCACTAGGTAAAATACCCTTAACTATAAATTAATTTACCTTTGCAATAATATACATTTTCTTTACTCATTAGTGCCAAAGTAATTTACATTACATAGTGCAAATGTAATACTACGTGTTAAGGCAAGTTAGTGCCAAGGTGTTTGTACAGTTGAGGCAAATGTTTCTTTTATTTCAAATATTCAGGCGAGTGTTTTCTGTATTAGGAATGTTGAGGCGAGAGTTGTTTGTGGTTCCTATGTTGAAGAGAATGAGTTGTGTTTGGAATGTTGAGTCGAGTTCCTCTTGAGTTGGTAATTTTCAGTTAAAACATTTTCGTGAATGGAGAATAAGTTTGATGGTTGTGTTGGTGGTGCAACACTCAGAGAGGGGGGGGGGGATTATGGTGTGTTCACCAGTACTGGTGTGTTGCCTCCCTCTCTCCACCAGGCCCCAACACTCGGTAATTGTCTCCGCCAGGTAGCCCACAGTAATTAGTCTTCAGATTACCTGCGTGAATTTATGTTTATGTGTCTGTGTTGGATATACTTCCCTCCCTGCTAGCACTCCCTGCTGGCACTCCCTGCTGGCACTCCCTGCTGGCACTCCCTGCTGGCACTCCCTGCTGGCACTCCCTGCTGGCACTCCCTGCAGGCACTCCCTGCTGGCACTCCCTGCTGGCACTCCCTGCAGGCACTCCCTGCTGGCACTCCCTGCTGGCACTCCCTGCTGGCACTCCCTGCTGGCACTCCCTGCTGGCACTCCCTACAGGCACTCCCTGCTGGCACTCCCTGCTGGCACTCCCTGCTGGCACTCCCTACTCTCTGCTTCTTCTCTCCTCCATTGAAGTAAGGTCCAACTTCTGAGCCGTTCACTGTAGCTAATTCTTATGGATACTGCGGCCAGCCTAGTTGCATATCTATGTATTTCCTCTTCCAGGCACGGGTACCAAACAGTGGCTTCATACTCAGAGACAGGTCTCACATATGTTGCTGGGGATATTCTAATATCTCTCGTACTATATATACCTATTGTTCTCCCGCTATGTCATTATCAATTTAATATTATTTTTCATCTCTTAATCGACCATTATCAGTTTCTAGGTAGCAGACTCATTTCCTATTTCTCTCTTCCTCTCACTCATCTCCTCTCCCACACACTCATCTCCTCTCCCTCTCACTCATCTCCTCTCCCACACACTCATCTCCTTTCCCTCTCACTCATCTCCTCTCCCACACACTCATCTCCTCTCCCACACACTCATCTCCTCTCCCACACACTCATCTCCTCTCCCACACACTCATCTCCTCTCCCACACACTCATCTCCTCTCCCACACACTCATCTCCTCTCCCACACACTCATCTCCTCTCCCACACACTAATCTCCTCTCCCACACACTCATCTCCTCTCCCACACACTCATCTCCTCTCCCACACACTCATCTCCTCTCCCACACACTCATCTCCTCTCCCTCACACTCACCTCCTCTCCCTCACACTCATCTCCTCTCACTCACACTCATCTCTCTCCCTCACACTCACCTCCTCTCCCACACCACTCATCTCCTCTCCCTCACACTCACCTCCTCTCCCTCACACTCACCCTATTTGAGCTGACGACACAACCTTCATTTACTCCAGTCCTGATCCCCTTGCTCTAAATGCCACAGTAAATACTGAGCTAAATAAAGTCCATCTGTGGCTAACTGCCAACAAAACTCACCCTTAAACATTGACAAAACTTTCTATATTCTGTTTTGCAATAAATCCTCTAATCAAATAAATCTCAAAATAAACAATACCCAAGTTGGTAACAAATTAGATGGCAAATTCCTTGGCGTTCTCATTGTCAACAAGCTGAATTTCCAGGGACACATTCTAAACATATCAAAAAAAGTTTCAAAAAGTTTTGGCATTCTTTCTAAGATCAGATATTATGTACCACGCCCTGCGCCTGGTGAACTCTCTATTTACTCCCTTATCTATCCATATCTCAACTATGGTATTTGTGCTTGGGGCTCTACTACCCAAAATCACTTACGTCCTCTAATTACTCAACACAAAGCTGCTATTAGGACAATATTCCAATTCTGGCCCCAGACATCACTCGGTACCCCTACTCAAATCTCCTGAATATGTTAGACATTAAGTCACTGCACATTCTCTCATGTGTATTATACATATATAAAACGCTAAAACTATAATGCCCAATCCTGATCTCAAAAGCTTCATAGAAGGTTGTAACAGAACCCCATGAGCACCACACCAGAAATAAATACAGTTTTGATATTCCAAGAGTACGACTTAATCAAAACCAGAAATGCTCTACAAATCAAAGGGCCCAGAATGTGGAATGACCTTCCCAACCATGTTAAAGACTGTACTCTCTCAACCAGTTTAAGTTAAAAACGAAGCTATACCCTAATAAATTCCCTGTAACCTACCTTACCCCTCTATTGTCAACCCATGTATGTTCTTTGTTTTGTTTTTTTTTGTTGTTTTTTTTCAAATCAACGCTGTTTGAATGTAATTTTCTGTAATAATTTGTAATTGTATTTGTGCTGCTTTTCTACAATGTTCCCCCCTCTTTACCTCTATTTTATTTGTATTCAACACATTTTATTCTTTTTACCCATTAGTTTTAAGCTTTAGTCATTAGTGTTTTTTCCTGCCCGAAACGCTCTGCGTAATAGTGGCTTTAGGCATTGTATGTACTAGCTCTATCTATAAAGCCAACAAACTTTGTAAAATCTCTTTATGTATGTACCTTTACCTAAATAAAAAATTATTATTATTATTATCATATATGTGTTGTGGTGTAGCCTTCGAGTGTAGTGGTGTAGTCTTAGAGTGTAGTGGTGTAGCCTTAAAGTGTAGTGGTGCAGTCTTAGAGTGTAGTGGTGTAGTCTTAGAGTGTAGTGGTGAGCCTTAGAGTGTAGTGGTGTAGTCTGAGAGTATAGTGGTGTAGCCTTAGAGTGTAGTGGTGTAGCCTTAGAGTGTAGTGGTGTAGTCTTAAAGTGTAGTGGTGTAGTCTTAGAGTGTAGTGGTGTAGTCTTAGAGTGTAGTGGTGTAGCCTTAAAGTGTAGTGGTGTAGTCTTAGAGTGTAGTGGTGTAGTCTTAAAGTGTAGTGGTGTAGTCTTAGAGTGTAGTGGTGTAGTCTTAGAGTGTAGTGGTGTAGTCTTAAAGTGTAGTGGTGTAGTCTTAAAGTGTAGTGGTGCAGTCTTAGAGTGTAGTGGTGTAGCCTTAGAGTGTAGTGGTGTAGCCTTAGAGTATAGTGGTGTAGTCTTAAAGTGTAGTGGTGCAGTCTTAGAGTGTAGTGGTGTAGTCTTAGAGTGTAGTGGTGTAGTCTTAGAGTTAGTGGTGTAGTCTTAGAGTCCAGTGGTAGTAGTGTAGTGGTGTGGTAGTGCAGTGGTGGTGGGAATGTCGGGGTGTAGTTGTGTGGTAGTTTAATAATGTGGAAATGTGTTTGTGTAGTGATCTGACTGTGTGCTGATGCACAAGTGCATTAGTGTGGTCGTGGGGAAGTGTACCGATATATAAGTGTATCAGTGTGGTAGGGCAGCAGTATACACGTGTATCAGTGTGGTAGGGCAGCAGTATATAAGTGTGTCAGTGTGGTAGGCAGCAGTATATAAGTGTATCAGTGTGGTAGGGCAGCAGTATATAAGTGTATCAGTGTGGTAGGGCAGCAGTATACGCGTGTATCAGTGTGGTAGGGCAGCAGTATATAAGTGTATCAGTGTGGTAGGGCAGCAGTATACACGTGTATCAGTGTGGTAGGGCAGCAGTATATAAGTGTGTCAGTGTGGTAGGGCAGCAGTATATAAGTGTATCAGTGTGGTAGGGCAGCAGTATATAAGTGTATCAGTGTGGTAGGGCAGCAGTATACACGTGTATCAGTGTGGTAGGGCAGCAGTATATAAGTGTATCAGTGTGGTAGGGCAGCAGTATACACGTGTATCAGTGTGGTAGGGCAGCAGTATATAAGTGTGTCAGTGTGGTAGGGCAGCAGTATACACGTGTATCAGTGTGGTAGGGCAGCAGTATATAAGTGTATCAGTGTGGTAGGGCAGCAGTATCACGTGTATCAGTTGTGGTAGGGCAGCAGTATATAAGTGTGTCAGTGTGGTAGGGCAGCAGTATACACGTGTATCAGTGTGGTAGGGCAGCAGTTTATAAGTGTGTCAGTGTGGTAGGGCAGCAGTATACACGTGTATCAGTGTGGTAGGGCAGCAGTATACACGTGTATCAGTGTGGTAGGGCAGCAGTATATAAGTGTATCACTGTGGTAGAGCAGCAGTATACATGTGTATCACTGTGGTAGGGCAGCAGTATATAAGTGTATCACTGTGGTAGAGCAGCAGTATATAAGTATATCAGTGTGGTAGGGCAGCAGTATATAAGTGTATCAGTGTGGTAGGGCAGCAGTATATAAGTGTATCAGTGTGGTAGGGCAGCAGTATATAAGTGTATCAGTGTGGTAGGGCAGCAGTATATAAGAGTATCAGTGTGGTAGGGCAGCAGTATATAAGTGTATCAGTGTGGTAGAGCAGCAGTATATAAGTGTATCAGTGTGGTAGAGCAGCAGTATACATGTGTATCACTGTGGTAGGGCAGCAGTATATAAGTGTATCAGTGTGGTAGAGCAGCAGTATATAAGTGTATCACTGTGGAAGGGCAGCAGTATATAAGTGTATCAGTGTGGTAGGGCAGCAGTATATAAGTGTATCAGTGTGGTAGGGCAGCAGTATACACGTGTATCAGTGTGGTAGGGCAGCAGTATACACGTGTATCAGTGTGGTAGGGCAGCAGTATACACGTGTATCAGTGTGGTAGGGCAGCAGTATATAAGTGTATCAGTGTGGTAGAGCAGCAGTATACATGTGTATCACTGTGGTAGGGCAGCAGTATATAAGTGTATCAGTGTGGTAGGGCAGCAGTATACATGTGTATCACTGTGGTAGAGCAGCAGTATATAAGTGTATCAGTGTGGCAGGGCAGCAGTATACATGTGTATCACTGTGGCAGGGCAGCAGTATATAAGTGTATCAGTGTGGTAGGGCAGCAGTATATAAGTGTACCAGTGTGGTAGGGCAGCAGTATAAGTGTATCACTGTGGTAGGGCAGCAGTATATAAGTGTATCACTGTGGTAGAGCAGCAGTATATAAGTGTATCAGTGTGGTAGGGCAGCAGTATACACGTGTATCAGTGTGGTAGAGCAGCAGTATATAAGTGTATCAGTGTGGTAGGGCAGCAGTACAACTGGCGTGTATCTGGTCATACAATCAGCCGGTATTTTCCTGACCAAGGCAATAATTATCACTCATAGGAGAACAATTTTGGTTGTGCATCACTGTACTGTCTTAGTCATACTCATCTATCTTTACTTCCAGGAAATGTCCAATGGCTCTTAGGTCCCGCCTTTCAACCTATACTCGACTAGTGTAAAGGTTCAGAGCCTATTGGGTTGTCATATATGCATACACAGCTATGAGTAAAGTTTGCCTCCACATGTTCTCTACTCAGCGTATTTCATTTCAAAACTCTTCTGACACTGAATAAATTATTTCTAATGTCTCTGGTTATATAGTTACTTAGTTAAATTTATTTCCCTTGTTCGTGTATTACCCATGCCAAATTGTATGTTTTGTCTACCCTGTATATCCCTGGAGCATTTTATATGCGGTGTATATTTCGTATAAGTTAACCTCTTTTACTCTTTCCTCGTAACCCATACCTCTCAGCTCTGGGACTGGACTTGTGCCATACCGATGAACAGCTTCAGCTTGATATTATGTTTAATGAGGTAAGAACTCCATGCTGCTGCCGCATAATTAGGAATTTTATTTAACTGTATAATGATATACAAGTTCATAAATGACCATTTGTGAGATTCCTAAAGGAACCTGCTATGATGACCAACCTTACATATGCAGCTGATAAGCAATCAATGTTAGACTGGGAATAGAATTGGCCCCCGTGGGGCGCCGTCATATTCTGTCTCTGAGATATCTGGTGTGTTGCGGTGACTCGCCTCTTCCCGTTTAGCAGGACTCAGACTCCCTCTGTGTATAAGTAGAAGAATCACGATTTATTTTATTATGATTAAAGGAAGGCAGTCGCCTAATTTCGATATATTTATGTTATAAGTCTCGGTTGGGGAGGAGGCTAAGCCTTGTCTTTTGACAAAGATGACAGACACCAGCAGCCCGAGAAGACTCCCGCCGAGAATCAGAGGGGGGGGGGGGGCAACAACACCGAAATTCCCGGATGGAAGAAAGGCAATTGGTCACACGCTGGCAGGAGTGGCCAATGAGGAAGTGACCTGAGGTCACGTGACGCGAGGGTAGTGGAGCTTGTAGCCGCGGGCGGGCGCCCCTTGCACTCCATAACGTTATATGAGGAGGTTGTCCTCGTTGAGGCTCCAACAAACCGAGGAGTTTCACCAGATTATGGTGTCTTTGTTGGAGATATTGAAGAGTAACCTTACAAGTGACACTGCGAGACTCCCTGGGAAAGTTCAGAGGATGAGACCAGCTGGTTGTGGACACGAGCAATCAGAGTCCCGGTGGTCACCTGTGTGTGCTGGGAGACTGGGCGGAGGAGGTGAGTGACGACGCACTCGCAGTCTTCGCCGTTCTTTGTGCGACCAGGCAAGGGGGAAAGGGTGCCGTCTTGGTCAACGTTCACGGGTGGCTAGAATGTACTGATGAGCAGTGTGGACACCAAACGGCAGTCCTGACATCCAGAAGAATTCAGTGACCAGTAGGAGCGCCAGGTGTGGCCGGGACCCCTGTGACACCAGGCAGCCACAAGGGGGCCAGACGCACTCAAGTCTGCTTGCAAACTCCAATTGAGAGGAATGAGCGCCCACGGTGAAGTGAAGAGTACCGTGGAGAGTTGAGACATTCACCTTTGTGACTCAGGCGAGTAAGTAGTGAAAGACGGATGATATCCTCATGATGCACCCAGACTTTGCCAGTGCAGACTACTTTTCACATGCCTCTGGAGGTAAGACATGTGATGGGGAGATATATGTTTTGCTAAAACTGCCAATCATCCGGTGTGATGGGGAGGTCTAGCATCACGTAGCTAGTTTTTTGACACACATGGTCTCCCCTTCATATACTCAGGGCAGCTGCGCAAATGCACATAAACCTAAATGTGTTAAAAAAAAAAATTAGGCACTAGGTAAAATACCCTTAACTATAAATTAATTTACCTTTGCAATAATATACATTTTCTTACTCATTAGTGCCAAAGTAATTTACATTACATAGTGCAAATGTAATACTACGTGTTAAGGCAAGTTAGTGCCAAGGTGTTTGTACAGTTGAGGCAAATGTTTCTTTTATTTCAAATATTCAGGCGAGTGTTTTCTGTATTAGGAATGTTGAGGCGAGAGTTGTTTGTGGTTCCTATGTTGAAGAGAATGAGTTGTGTTTGGAATGTTGAGTCGAGTTCCTCTTGAGTTGGTAATTTTCAGTTAAAACATTTTCGTGAATGGAGAATAAGTTTGATGGTTGTGTTGGTGGTGCAACACTCAGAGAGGGGGGGGGGGATTATGGTGTGTTCACCAGTACTGGTGTGTTGCCTCCCTCTCTCCACCAGGCCCCAACACTCGGTAATTGTCTCCGCCAGGTAGCACCACAGTAATTAGTCTTCAGATTACCTGCGTGAATTATGTTTATGTGTCTGTGTTGGATATACTTCCCTCCCTGCTAGCACTCCCTGCTGGCACTCCCTGCTGGCACTCCCTGCTGGCACTCCCTGCTGGCACTCATGCTGGCACTCCATGCTGGCACTCCCTGCAGGCACCCCCTGCTGGCACTCCCTGCTGGCACTCCCTGCAGGCACCCCCTGCTGGCACTCCCTGCTGGCACTCCCTGCTGGCACTCCCTGCTGGCACTCCCTGCTGGCACTCCCTACAGGCACTCCCTGCTGGCACTCCCTGCTGGCACTCCCTGCTGGCACTCCCTACTCTCTGCTTCTTCTCTCCTCCATTGAAGTAAGGTCCAACTTCTGAGCAGTTCACTGTAACTAATTCTTATGGATACTGCGGCCAGCCTAGTTGCATATTTATGTATTTCCTCTTCCAGGCACGGGTACCAGACAGTGGCTTCATACTCAGAGACAGGTCTCACATATGTTGCTGGCGATATTTTAATACCTCTCTTACTGTATATACTTATTGTTCTCCCGTTATATAAGTATCAAGTTAAAATTATTTTTCTTCTGTTAATCGACCATAATCAGTTTCTAGGTAGCAGACTCATTTCCTATTTCTCTCTTCCTCTCACTCCTCTCCTCTCCCACACACTCATCTCCTCTCCCACACACTCATCTCCTCTCACACACACTCATCTCCTTTCCCTCTCACTCATCTCCTCTCCCACACACTCATCTCCTCTCCCACACACTCATACTCCTCTCCCACACACTCATCTCCTCTCCCACACACTCATCTCCTCTCCCACACACTCATCTCCTCTCCCACACACTCATCTCCTCTCCCACACACTCATCTCCTCTCCACACACTAATCTCCTCTCCCACACACTCATCTCCTCTCCCACACCTCATTCCTCTCCCACACATCATCTCCTCTC